>JBBPDA010124730.1:4801-22301 GCA_037974385.1 Arnoldichthys spilopterus | reverse complement strand
GGAGAGGATAAAAACGTTCATAGGCTTAAGAACTGCTGAAACACCCGACGTCTTTAAAAACACACTTGTCCTCCTGCGTCAAATTAGAAAAAATCCAATCAATTTTAAGAAAAATAAATAAATATAATAACTTAAATGAGTTTCTATCAGATCTGTTTAGCTCCTTTAAAATGTTATGCTAAGTTTGTTCATATTTAGGGTGGATTTTAGGAAAATGTTGCAAAATTGCAAAATCTAACAGTGGTCTGAGTGCAGTAATCACTGATGATCCAGCGATGTGGACGGAATGTGCTGTAGACGAGGCTCTCACTGCCTGAGGTTTCGTCATATCATTCCCCTTTAAAGACTGTGCTCTGCAACTCTGTTTTTTTCGGATTCTGTATAGGGTTCTGTAGGGTTCTATGCATTTGTAGCTATCTATATAGAACCCAAGAGAACCCTGCTGACCCATACAGATCCCAAGAGAACCATACAGAGGCTCAGCTGTGGGTGTTACGCTCCACAGACCTATGATGCTGTGTGGGTGTGGGTGTGTGTGTTCTTGTGTGCTCTCTGGACCCAGACGTCCATATGATGGTGTGCGTTGCGATCCGTCTGTCACTGGCTTTTATGGCCTGAGTGCAGTAATCAGTGATGATCAAGTGATGTGGATGTAACGTGAACATTCTCCTACACTCTGGTTCTCTTGGGTTCTGTATGGGTCACCAGGGGTCTGTAGTGTTCTATGTATTTGTAGTTATCTACACCGATCAGCCACAACATTCAAAGCACTGACAGGGGAATTGAAGGATGTCAATTATTTACATTTACATTTACATTTATTCATTTGGCTGACGCTTTTATCCAAAGCGACTTCAAGGACAGAGGAAACAATCAAGCATTAGTGCTGCATAGGGCAATACTGAAGGTGGTGCTATAAGGAAGACCAGCACATTTCTCGTAATTGTAAAATAAATAACAGACGCAGTTACTGTAATAAATACTTATGCCAAGTGCTTACAATAACTATAGAGAACAACTACTACAATAAATACACATGCCAGGTGTCTACAGTAACTACTACAGTATAACCAGTTCACAAGTGCTACAGTAAAACTAAGTGCAACTATCTCCTGGGAGTTTCTGGACAAGCCCAATTCAACGACGTCCCACAACACAGGACTTAAAGGATCTGCATGGATCTGCATGGTGCCAGATACTACAGCACATCCTCCGAGGCCTTGTAGAGTCCAGGCCTTGATGGGTCAGAGCTGTTTTGGTGGCATGAGGGGGATCCACAATTTTAGGCAGGTGTTTTTATTGTTATGGCTGATCAGGTATGTAGTGGGTAGCAGTTTTTTATGGGTTCTACACCACGGTTCTGAATGATTCTGCTGGGGTGTTTACAGGGCTTTATGTTTCTTTTGGCTTCTCCTCTGCTCATAAAAATGTAATCTTCTTAATTTTTATTTTTTAAATATTGCAAAATTGCAAAATCTAACAATGCTTCTGTAGGCCATCATGGGTTGGTATATTAAAATTAGAAAATTTGGTGGAATTTGATATTTCACTGAATGATGACTTTAATGTGTGTGTGTGTGTGTGTGTGTGTAGGTGCTGTGCAGTAACAGTGTGTTAGACTCGTCGGAGTACTGGCTGAAGAACGATAAAACACTCTGCAGAGTCGGCTTTTTGGAGGACCAACACGAGGGGGGCTGCACTGTGAGTCTCACACGTACACACACACACACACACACACACACACAGTCTTTCTTTATTTCAATCATGCATTTCAGGACACCAGTCTGCAGAAGTGCAGTCTGTCTGATCATCACAGCTCTGAGAACCTCAGCTGTCACACATAATACCAGAACCTGTTTCCAGCAGACCTGCAGTGCTGTTTGGACTGGTCTCTCAAGGCTCAGACACATTTAACTTTGGTTGGAATGCTGTGGCTCTAGCACATTTATCCTCGATCAGATTTCCTTGACTCAGGCAAATTAATCCTTGACTGGAATTTCTACTCAAGCTCATTTAAGCTTGTTAGAAATTATTTTTGGCTCAAGCAGTTTTTCCTTGATTAGAATGCCTTGACTTAAGCTCATTTAGGCTTGATCAAAAGTCCTTCGCTCCAGCCCATTTCACTTTGGAATTCTGACACTCGAGGGCTCTCTTCAACGGGAGTGAGTGGGTTCCAGTGGTAAGAACCCTGGCTATCAGGATGGATCAGGATGGTCCAGACAGCAGGATGGGACAGGATCATTGGTATCTTAGGGGTAGCATGACAAAAGTGAAAGAGTGAGAGAGAACATAGATTGTTAAGAACGCTTAGATGGTGAAAGACGGTGAGTGGAAGCAGGTTTCCATCCTGGAGTGATTGGAGCTTTGATGGAGAGATACAGTCATTAAAGCCTAACGAGGGATCGGATCTCACACTAACGGAGCACGTCTCTCCGCCCACTTGAATAATGAATGCTGGGGTTTTGTTGTGGTGAGGGTGTGTGGTGTTTAGGCTCAGCTGTAGGCGCTACGGTCCACAAAGTGTGTGTCTGCTGTCTGGACCTGGACGTCCATATGACTGTGTGTGGTATGAAGTGTCTGTCACTGGGGTTTATGGCCTGAGTGCAGTAATCAGCGATGATTCATTGATGTAAACAGAACGTGAACATTCACCTTTTAAAGACCTTACTCAGAGCCTCTGCATGGTCCTCTTGGGTTCTGTGTGGCTCTATTTGTAGTTATCTACATGGATCAGCCACAACATTAAAAACACTGACGGTGGGAAGTGAGTGACACTGATTATCTCCTGGGAGGTTCTGGACTAGTACAATCCATGGAGGCCCCACATCACAGCTTACAGCCCCCAGTATTATGCAGGTGGTTTTAATGTTATGGCTGATTGTGGTATGTGGTGGGTATGAGCAGTTTTGTATGGGTTCTGTGTGATCCTGTGGGGTTGGTCATGGTGCTGTTTGTTTCTGTGGGGTTCTGTATGGAAGAATAGGGTTCTGTGAGTACAACATGGCTCTGTTAGATTCTGTATTGCTCTGTATAGTTCATATGGTTCTCTGTGGCTCCATTGTATGGTTCTGCATGGCTCATGGTTACGTATGGGTCAGTAAATTATTGTAGCATTCTCTGTTTAGGTTTGTGACATTCTGTACTGTTCTTTAAGGTTCTATACCATGGGTCCATGTATAATTCTGTTGGGTTCAGTATTGGTCAGTATGGTTCTGCCAGGTTCTGTAAACCTGTACTAAGGTTCTTTATGCATTTCTATATGTGTGTGTGTGTGTGTAGGACTGTTCTTTCGCAGCAGCGCTAACACTCAGTGAGCTCTTCTAACAAAAAGGCTCCATGCTGTGACTTTAAACCCACACACACCAGCTGCCTCATACACACTGCTGCCAACACATTGAGCCAACTTCACACACACAAACACACACTCTTCAGTATCACCTGATTGCAGTATGCCATTAAAAATTTTACATACCAAGGGTCTGCAGGTCCGAGCCCCTGGTCCAGCTCGAGTTTATGGAGGGAGGCAGAACCTGCTTCTCTATCTCACTTATGTCACTGAGGATCAAACCACCCACTTTTCTTTGATGGTCCTCAGTAAGTTTCTGCATCAGCCCTGTCAAACCTAATGCCCAGCCGCTGGTCTGTTCACGGCATGTGTTGGTCCCACATTAACTGATTAAAATCTCCTGGTTTGCTCTTTAAAGATCAATAGAAATGGAACATCCATTCTGTGTGGTCTGTTTGATGGTCCAGTATGGTTCTGTATGGTTCTTTATGGGTGTAGGATGTATCTGTATGTCTGTCGTAAGATTCTATATTTCTCTCTTTCTCTCTCTCTCTTGCTCTCTCACTGTCTCTCTCCTTACCTCTCCATCTCTCTGTTTTTACTTTTGAGTGACAGACACTTGTCTAGTGTCTTGTTCTTTTCTTTCATTCTCCCTTTTTATTCTTTTGTTAGCTGGTGGAGATGGTCAGGTGTAGGAATGGTCAGGTTTAGAGAAGGTCAGGTTTAGAGAAGGTCAGGTGTGGAGATGGTCAGTTGTGGAGATGGTCAGTTTTGGAGAAGGTCCAGTTTAGAGATGGTGAGGTGTGGACATGGTCAGGGTTGGAGAAGGTTTAGTGTAGAGATGGTCAGGTTTGGAGAAGGTCCAGTGTGTGATGCTGAATGTAAGGACTGATTGGACGAGTGACTGGTTTACTGCTGTTAAACTTTTCAGCTTCATCAGGAGGAACATTTGCTGTTGGGCTTTTGTGTAGACCCAGGCCTACAAAAGCAAAATGACTGACAGTTCTCTCATGAAGTTTGGCACAAAGTGGTGGAGCTTCGATCTATCTTTGCTTGTGGAAACTGAGCTTTTGGTGAATGCTCCTTTAATTCCAGTCATGATCCCCTCAGCTGTGCTCAGCTCACCTGCTTATTGTGGAATCTTTTAAAACTGTAAATGGGGTTTGTATATGAACAGTCTGCGCTATTTTGAGGAACTAATGCAAAGCGTAAAGCAGAAGGTGCAACTTACATTTATGGGCATGCCCAGTTCCATTTAGCTATTTTGACGATAGATCAGACTAGAGCAAGATGCAAAAATGTTGTACTAACTCTTGATTTTGCAGATCTTTGTTTTGGGTGTAACATGCAATAAACCAATCAGAATGACACATCACTTTACCTTTAAATGGCAGGGGTGGAGCTATGGTGGATTGCTGTTTTAATGGTGTGTTTATAATTGGTGGTGTTAATGTTATGGCTGATTGGTGTATATATTTTTATGAAATATTCCTGTTATATAAATCAAACAGATAAAATGGCTGTAATGCCTCTAGATGTCTAAGGGTTGATGCAGCTACTCTAAAACCTGTGGAATCCTTCAGATCCTAATCTTTAGCTCTCGTTGGGATTTTGCTCTTTGCTTGGATTTCAGGCACGGATGGAAAAGGTGATGTAACATCAGTGATAAAAGTGAACTCACACACGCACCTTCAAATCTCAACGCAAAGCTCTGTCTGGACCTGCACAATAAAGAAAGAACCTACCAACTACAACAACAAGCTACCTGCTACAGATAATATACATGTTTATACACAATAAAGGGCTGGAAAAATTCATTTTCCTCACTTTTTTGGAATAAAAGTATATGATTTGGCTAATAGCCTATAGCAGTTTAGCCCCCCCCCCCCCCTTTCAGCCTACAGCTCTTTAGCCCCTCCCATTCAGCCTACAGCAGCTCAGCCCTACCCATTCAGCCTGCAGGAGTTTAGCCCCACCCATTCAGCCTACAGGAGTTTAGCCCCACCCATTCAGCCTACAGGAGTTTAGCCCCATCCATTCAGCCTACAGCAGTTTAGCCCCATCCATTCAGCCTACAGCAGTTTAGCCCCATCCATTCAGCCTACAGGAGTTTAGCCCCATCCATTCAGCCTACAGGAGTTTAGCCCCATCCATTCAGCCTACAGGAGTTTAGCCCTTCCCATTCAATCTACAGCTGTAAGGGTTAGCGGCCAGATGGGCCGGCAGGGGGCAGTTGAGGGCCCATGTTTACGTCAATCATGCTTATGTGTTTCAGCTAGGCCAAAGCCCTTATAGGCATGTTTGTCTAACCGGGCGGCGTGGAGTCCTTGTCCCTGTTGGCTGGTGTGGCTGCTTGTTTTAGCCACACCAAACTCGCGCCAGTAACTTGGTAAAGGGTCTTTGTTTTAACTCGGGGTCTCCCTTTCCTCCCCCTTTCCTGTTTACCCCAGCAGAGAGGTCTGAGCGAAGCTCAAGTGGCCGTCTGCTGGGGAAACTTTTTATTCCTCAACTCGAGTCCACCTGTGGCTCTGTAGGCAGCCGCAGGTTGGCAGAGGGCCCCCTTTCCCTGGCCCTCTGAGGAGCGCACCGGCCGCAAACAGGACAGTTAGGGTACGGATTGCCTGCCTTCCCCCTCGAGTTGAGGCCTCTAGAATTCTTAGCAGGCATGTCGGCTGTATGCCTGGACCGCCGCCAGCTAGCGTTAGACGGACTCCCTAAAGGCAGAGGGCCGTGGAGGTCCGTGACTAGCTCGGGCGGGCTAGTGCTCAGTGCTCATTTACGTCAAAAATCCTTTCTCAAAGGTACAGTAACAGATACAGCCTGTTTAATACTGAGGGGTAAAGAGAAACTGGGAAGTGATGCGGAAATAAACTGGGACCATATTTGTTACACACACAAGTTTCATCATAGCTAAAGATGGAAAATAAAAGAAATAACAATTGCACCCTATACAAAGACCTAGAGAGGTGTCTGGGAGCCATGTAAACTTACTATCCAGTCTGTAATGCACAGATTATAACATACAGAGAATAAAATTCTAAAGAATCAAATCTTGCAGAGGAAGGTGATATTGTGCCACTGGCAATGAAGAGCGCGTCAGCTCTGCACAATTCACTCTGAATAACAAACCTCTGATCTGTGAATATGTGGGAATAACAGACTGTTCTTATATACATATATGCGCAGATCAGCCATAACATTAACACCACTGACAGGTGAAGTAAATAACATTGGCTCTGTAGTTATTTCATTAGAGTGGCACCTGTCAGGGGGATGAGGTGTATTAGGCAGCAAGTAAACAGTCAGTTCTCAACGTTGATGTGCTGGAGGCAGGAAAAATGGGTGGATTGGAGCCACTTTGACAAGAGCCTTGTTTTGATGAATATATGACATCAGAGCGTCTCCAAAACGACAGGCTAGCCAATCTGAATCTATCTCAGCAGCATGAGGGACCTACTCAATATTAGGCAAGTAGTGTTAATGTTATGGCTGATCTGTGCATATACAGAATCACTGGCCACTTTATCAGAAAACCCTCCTGCTGGCTGTGTACAGTGAGGGTCTGTAGCCAGTGTGGGAGTGTGCATGGACCCACCAACCAATAATATCCCTCTGTGGCCAGAAAGTTGCCAGTGCTGAATGGGGGAGAAGCTGAAACTACAGCAGCAGATGGACTACAGTCTGCACCTGCACACCTGTACAGTGGAGCTTTATCAAGGGGTTTCTGGCGAAGTGGCCAAAGTGATTTCAAAGTGAGACTGATGAAGGTAATGTCTAAAAGGTGATTCCGAGTCAAATCCGAGAAGGTTGTTGGCATGTTGCACGCTAGATCCCCTAACATAGTTATTTCCACTAACCTCCTCATGGCTTCCCAATGTTGGTCTTGCAGAAATAATAGAAAATTCTACTCGGTTTTGTTTGTTTTCAATAAATTAGTAGAGACTTTAATTTTGGCACAAAATCAATAAAAAAACTCAAGTCAGGTCAAGTAGGCTTGTAGGCCTTCACTAGACACAGTGAAACGAAACAACGTTCCTCCAGAACCACGGTGCTGCAAGAAACACAGGACCACGAACACTACACAACTAACAACATGAAGTGGATTCTGTGTAAGGATGTGCAAACACTGCAGGATGGTGCAAAGACAGACAGGTACAGATAAAGACCAGCAGCGACCAGTGCAGAGTTATGTATCTACCTGATGCAAATGTAACCATTGGCTATCGCCCTTCTGTGGACCACTGCTACTCTGGGACAGACACAGGGAGTCGCTCAGTGTTGCCAACTATCTCCTACAGAAAGTAGCTGAAGTTTAGCCACAAAGTTGCTAGATGACAACACGCTAATTTGCATAGAAATGATGTCATAATGCCGCATTGGCGTTCTGCCTAAAAAAATTACGTGGCGTTCTTCGCTTTTTCCTCAATACCCAATACGGACGAGGCTTGTTGTAGGCTTAAGGCTGATCTGCTAAGAATATTGACCACAAAGTTGTACAGAAAGTAGCTAAGACTTTAAAAAGCTAGGCTTTTGGGAAAAAAGTCATTAAGGGGGTCTGAAAAGTCGTTAGAAATAGTGACAAAGTTGCTAAGTTGGGAACACTGGACTCGCTTTCTGCTCTTAAATATATACATCTTCACTTGCAAAAGACAGCTGCAGACTTTACCATCCATCTCAGGGTTTAAAAAATGTAATACGTTCAAAAATGACATACAGAAAGCGTTTTCCCCTCAGATGTGGTACAAAAACATGAAAGTAGGTGAAAAACATTAACAAGTAAATCATTTAGGAACTGTTCATATTACAAAGAGAGACATACTGGCAGCAGCATACTTCAAACAGATTTATATATAAATATATACATGATCACTTGCAAAAGACACCTGCAGGCCTCATCACCCGAATACATGAGTATAATATATATATATATATATACCCTTTTCCAAAGAAGTATGTGTGTAATATGGCTACTACCATGAGACACTAGGTAGAATACATTCTCATGCGCCAACGTGGTCAGCATAGAACTCTCATAAAACTGCACACGGGTGATACGAAAACTATACACTGACCCTGAAAGAAAGAGAATTTTATATCGAAGTAATGAAATAACACAGAGACTCTGGGATGACGTACCATCCATCTCAGAGCCTCTCGTGTGTCTGATGGATGTACAGGGGGACACATCCATGTTTTTAAGAAAATTTTTTTATTTAAAATAACCCTTTTTATAACTATTTTGGCTACTTTACTGTAATTTTGGGGAGAAAATCGTACTTTGCTACATATACATTTTAACTGTGTTACACAAAGTAGCAGGTTGTGCAAAGATGCAATAATGTCATGTAAACATTGACACAGGGAGCAGGAAGAATGTAGCAGGATAATGTGAAATATCAGTAATAAATATAAGGTTGTGTGTGTGTGTGTGTGTGTTAGTCCCTGAGTGTTTAAGAATCCTATTGCCTGAGGTATGATTATCATATTGCACATTCTGGCAGCAAAGGCCCCAATGCTTTGGTACCTTCTACCAAACGCAGGAAGGAGAACAGTGTGTGTGAGGTGTGTGTTGGGGCCACAATGCTGGTGGCTTTGCAGAGGCAGCGTGTGGTGTAAATGTCCATGATGGAGGGGAGAGAGGGCACCAAGGTGGTGCAGTTGCCTCACACTTGGGTAACTTTCTGTGTGGGGTTTGTGAGCTTTCCCTGTGTTTGTGTAAGTTTCCTTCAGGTGCTACAGTTTCCTCCTACTATCCAAGGGCTTGCGGTTTAGGTTGACTGGATATGCTAAATTATGCTGCTAAAGGGATAGATGCCTTGCCCAGGGGCGTATTAGCCCTGGTTCTGGGGATTGAACCAGCAGTACCCGGATCACGAGCCCTCTTCTCCAACCGTTTGGCCACAGCTGTCCCAGAATAAGATGTTCTTCTGTAAAGGCTTTGAACTGGAGCTCTTTCATTATCGCAGCGGTTAGAAAGAGTCTGTCAGCGATGATCCACTGGCTGCACTTTATGGGTGGATATCAGCTCCAGCGGCTGTGCTTTTTCATGCAGTGATGATGAACCACATTCATAAACTGCCTGGCCATTAAAACCGCCTTTGGCTTTGATTACGGCACACATTTGCCTTCGAATTGTTTCTACAACCCCATGCAACATTTATTTCGTCCAGATTTGTGTTCAGTGGAAGCTAAAGGCAGTGCAGTGTTCCCTCTGGCTTACCGAGCCAGTGTTGTGTAGCAGCACATGCACAGACAACCACAATGCCCACAACACCCTGCACAATGACACCATTACAGGCTTTATCGAGTGTGCTAATGCTATGTAACCTGCACAGATGGGCGTGGCTAAGGCCTCAAAGGTATTTACCCATGACTCATGTCATGTCCCATTTCTGCTCCTGTGTGAGCTCCTTTACTGGGCTGTGAGAGCTGCTGTGCAGGAGAGTGGCACTCGTTTGAGGCTTTATCACACGCAGAGCTGCCCTTCCTCTTTCCTTCCACTCGTTTCCCTTTCCCCTTTGCCCCGCCCCCAAAAAACACACGTTGGTATTGGGAATTTGCTTGTTTTTTAAAGCCTAGTGTTGATTGGTCTGGTGATAACACGATGTCCACTGTTCTACTGCTTTAATACAGCAGTTATTCACAATAAAGGGCACAGAAAAGCAAAGAGCTCTCTACCAAATCCTTCCGCCAGAAAAAGTAGTCCCCTCCTGCATTACAGGCTTCCCTGAATGTGGTTATATCCAGTGAGGCGCCTCACATTTAGGGAGGCCAGCAGGTTGGGTAGGTGATGTCGGCCTGTGGTCACACCACCTTACATATCATCTTACGGGCACTATCCAATGTGTTCATGCTCTGTTTTTTAGTGTGTGCGTGTATGCGGACGTGATGCGATTACTGTAAAAGATGTGCCGGTAATTAATAACAGCCCTAGTAGAACCTCCACCAATCAGGTTGTTCCATTAGAGCCGTATATTTCAATAAAACATTGAAAATGACAGCAGCAGTTGACCTTTCTCTGATCATCTGATTGGTTAGTGGTGTAACACACAGCTTGAACAGAGCATCTGACTGGTTAAAGGTTACCAGGTCAATGTCAGAGCTTGCCTGGAGGATGTGATTGGTCGGTTGGTATCTGGGGGCACAGATGCTAATTTGCTTCCTCGCTGGGCATCCAGTGAAGCAAGACACATACGCGCACACACACACACACAACCTTCTTGCCCTTGGTGACATAATGGACTTGCTAATCTTGACAGGAACACACACACACACATGCACACACTTATTTTAAACAGGAAATGATGCCAAAAAATGGCTACACACTTCGTACATTAGCCTTCACTTCGACTTTGTCTCCTGTGTGTGTGTGTGCGCGTGTGTGTGTGTGTGTGTGTGTGTGTGTGTAAACCCACTCATTCAGAAATGATGCAGTGTGTGTCTGCTCTGACCCAGTGGTGCAATATGGCCATGTCTCGGAACAGTTTTTTTTTCCACTCCTCCGCACCCTCCATCCTTCTCCTCCCGTCCCTTCATCCTTTCGTCACCTCGGAGCTGGAGAGAGGGGAGGTGACAGCGTGTCCCAGCGCAGGCCATTTATAGACACACACTCGTGTCGACCGTCTCCAGCCTAATGAGAACAGGTTAAACCAGTGTGTCCTTCTCAAGGGCAGACACCGCTCTACCTTAAAGCGATAGTTCAGCCAAAAATCGAATTCCCCCAAACCCCAACACACACCCACACACATGTCCCACCACCAGCCCCAAACTAGTCAATCAGCTGAGATGTGTTTGATGTCTAAAGTTTGCTTCTAGCTCTGGAACTAAGAGGTCAAAGCTGCCACAGGTGCCTGTTTGAAAAGTGGTTTTACACCGATCGGCCATAACATGACAGGTGAAGTGAGTAACATTGATTCTCTAGTTATTTCATTACAGTGGCACCTGTCAGGGGTGTGGGATATATTAGGGAGCAAGTGAACAGTCAGTTCTTGAAGTTAGTGTGCTGGAAGCAGGAAAATGGGTGTATTTGAGCCAATTGGACAAGAGCCTTATTGTGATGGCTAGACGTTGGAGTCAGAGCGTCTCCAAGGAAAGGCACCTGTTGAATCAGCATCATGGGTCATGGGCATTCAAGGCTCACTGATGCATGTGGGGAGTGAAGGCTAGCCTGTCTGGTCTGATCCCACAGAAGAGCTACTGTGGTGTAAAAAGTGATGCTGATTCTGATAGGTCAGAACACACAGTGCACCACAGTCAGAGCTGTTTCAGAGCTGTAAAACCTGTCCTGCAGAAAATCAATCCCGTTCCAATCTGCAGTCTTGTGTAGATGCTCATGCACATCCCGAATCTGAGAGTCCATTCACAACAAAACTGCTGTTTTCTGCTGACATAAACCGGCAGTCTTGGTCGTCATGGTAACACCACCGTAGGCTGTTTATTCCCGATAAACACAAAACCCCACAGCGTTTATTTCTGATTGGCTACACACGACATAAACCACCCCATTTATCACAGCAGGCTTACGGGAGTGGTGGCCGTTAGTGACCGACTCACCTTAACTCCCCTTTATTCAGGTGTTCTCAGCCTTAAGAGCTCGTTCCACGTCTGCGGCCGCCTGACTCTCTCGAACGTCCTCTCTGTGGGCGACAGGAACGCCCTGTAGAATGACTGTGTTCATTTTATCCTTTATGCTGTTCATATATGCAAGTTATTCAGTCATTATGATTTTAGTTAGGCTGGAAATTCTTTCCTCTATGGGTTTGCGTTAGCTTGTTCCTGTCTTGTAACATTTTGGGTATTTTCCCACAATGCTGTTATCATTTCATGGCCTGAAGCGTCAGTTAGGGATTGCTTTGAGGATTGGTTGGCATCATCACTCCATCAGCATACAGAAAGAAAAAAGAAGAAAACTACACACACCATGAGAGGAAAGTCAATGCTGTGTAGTATCATGTAATTTTCGGCCAAAATGATATGGATACAGTGGCATTACACATCCAAATGTATTTATTTAATATTTTATAATATTTAAACTGTATTTTATTGACTTACATCAACTCTGATAACATTGCTTCTGAAGTCCACAAGGTGGCGCAAGACCTTGTTCTTCTCTTATGTAAGTGGTAAAGAAAGTCAGAGTGGGAGAGACGGCTGCAGAGACTCCTATACATAACATACTGTCTGCTTTACAGTGGAAAAATCACCGTAATATTGTATCGTGGTCCAAATGTCATGATAGTATCGTATCAATCCCAGTCTCTAATACCTGTGTAATTACACATTAACAGTGTAAGTACTGGCGACGTAGTCAACGGATGTTATTACACATGTATTAACATTTTTTTAGTGTAATTACATGAGTAAAACCTGAAGTTGTTGCGTAATTTGAAATTGATGTGTAATTACAGAAGCTGTACCACTGTAGTCCGTCTGCAACAGTGGCAAAATTACGAGCACTTACACTGTTATTACATGCATTGATGTGTGAATCAGCCTTATTGGTCAAGTGTGTTCGCACACACAAGGAATTTGTTTCCAGCTGATGGCATCTCTCTTGTACTAGTGTGTAAGACAGCGCACGTATAGGATACAGACAGAACTATACAATACATATGCAAAACAGTACAACACAATACACAATATACAATATGCCTATAGCAATATAAGATACAGTATCCAATATATGGTAAAATATACCAAATATATGCAATTTAAACAATATACAGTATATAGCATACCGGGGCAGTGGTGGTGTTAGGGAGTTGCCCCTGTGGCCTGAAGGTCACTAGTTCAAATGTCAGACCAGTACAAGTACCACTGAGGTACCCGTGAGCAAGGTACTGTCCCCAGGCACTGCTCCTTGGGCTCTGCCCACATCAGCTTCCCATTGCTCCTACATCGAGGGGTTGCATGTGATATTATTGCCATTATTGCTATAAATAGTGATATTATTGGGCAGTAGAGGCCTAGTGGTTAGGATGTTGCCCCTGTGAACTGAAGGTTGCAGGTTCAAGTCCCGGCCTAGGCACCACTGAGTTTCCCTTGAGTAAGGTACCGTCCCGCTACACTGCTCCCCGGGTCCTGTTGATAGCTGCCCGCTGCTCCACGTGTGCACATGTGATGGGTTAAATGCAGAGGTCACATTTCGTTGTGGTGCTTGAGAGTGTTCACAATGACAAAGAGTCACCTTCTCTTTGTTGATATGCAGCTATTACAGATACTTAATATAACGTGGGAGAGAATGATCTTTTGTATTGTGCGCTTTAGAAGAAAACTGCCATAGTTTTAATATAAGATGATAAGCAGAAAACCCAAACATCCTGACAAGGCACTAAGGTGTGAATAAAATATCAACAAGTGGAAAAAACAAGGTGAGGGTGATGCTAACGATGGTGCTTTTGAATGCAGGCGTCTGCAGTAGATCTGGGCCTCTGATTATACACTTATACCTTATTGCAGATGAGACGAAGCTCTTGCTGTAATGCGGATAGTCTTATATCTACTCCAGTTCTGCAAAGCGGCGATGAAGTGGTTGCTGAGGGCTGCTGGCTCCGCGGATGACAGATTTAAGATGCCATTACCCATATGCACAAGTCCTATTACCCTGGAGGCAATGTGAGTGATCTTTAGCAATTTAGTGTTGTAACAGACAGCGCGGAGACAAAGCTAATGGAGCCATAAAGCAGCAGTTATTCACTTACACTGCGGTACAGAGGGAGATGCAGCTGAACGGATGAGGCTCTCACACCTGCAGCCGTCGGATGGAACCGTAGTGTGTTTGACCCCTTGGTTCGTATAGGTTAGAAAGCTCCCTCAGGATTGCACTGATATAACCCACAGGAGACCCTGAAAGAGAGATGGCACCGATTTGCATCATAAGGCAAACTTTGGGGTGGTCCTACTGGTGGGAAAGCAACCCAAACCCACTGGGGGCGAAACTTGAAGATGAACCTCAGAATCTCTTGTTCCGGCTCACTCCGTTCCCATCAGTGCAGAACAGGTGTAGTTTGTGCTGAAGACCACAGGAAGACCACACCTGATAGACCTTCGGAAATATTTTTGGCTGAAATGAACAAATTCTAATTCTGTCTTACAGAATAAAAACGGGGAAGAACAGAAGTGAGAGAACGTCCAGGAAGATGCAAGGACAAAACACACAGAACGACCAAGAACAAGGCTGAACAGTGGGGTGGGCATGAGATATGGGTCATGATGTCTTAACCCTTCAGTGCGCAGCATCACACCGGTGTGATCGGGAATTTTAAACACACATCTCTCCACACAACAGAAGTTAGTGTGAGTTCAGTGTTCAGTGGATGCGCCGTCGTCTTCACACTCAGAGCTTTATATTTACACTGTTTTACATGTGAAAGTGGATCAATGAATAAATCACACAGAACATGAGCCACAGCCAACGCATTGCAGAGCAGAGCACACGCTACTGACAAACACACACTCGCTGTTTGTCCTGCAGCGCTGTACAACACATCTGTCCTGCACAACTATCACACACACTCGATACACGTCAGAGCAAAACCCACAAAAGAGTCAAATGAACAAACAAAGCCCTTTTACAAAAGCGCCTCCGGTGTTCAAAACATCTCACACAGCACTGGGTTTAACTGTTAGTGAAAGTGACCATTTGTCATTGTGAACACACTCGAGCATCACAACGAAATGTGACCTCTGTATTTAACCCATCACACGTGCACACGTGGAGCAGCAGGCTGCTATCAACACCACCCGGGGAGCCGTGTAGCAGGACGGTACCTTGCTCTAGGGAACCTCAGTAGTGCCCGGGCTGGGACTCAAACCTGCGACCTTCAGGTCTCAAAGGCAGAGTCCTAACCACTAGCCCACCACTGCCGTACCCCTTCCCTGACTAGGCCCCCCCCACCCCTGTCAGTGTGTTTGTAGGTTTTTCTTTTGTTGTTTAAAGGCAGTTGGCAAACAGCTGTTATAATATAATGCTGTTTTATAAAATCAATCTTATAATCAATCCTAAAATAATAAATAATTTTAAGTCCATTACCACCACCTTCTGCTATGGGTTGGGGGGGGTTGTTAAAGGGGAGTGGGTGAGCAAGCCGGTGATTATTGGATTGTATTTTTGAAACCCACTTTCTGGTCAAGCAAGGACCCAGTAACTCCTGAGACAGACGATACACAGCAGGAGTAAAAAAGTAGGAGCAGATGAGAGCCATGGAGAGGGGCAGGAGCAAGGGAATGAAACCAGAGGCACATGGCAGGGAAACGAAGCAGGAGACAAGGGGATGGAAAATAAACAGAAGCATCTGGCTGGTAGAAGGCAGGAGGAGGCAGAAGATTATCCATCAGAAACACACATCTACTGATCTCAGTGAAAACGACAACAGACACCAGTGGCAAAGGTACGACTGAGTCCAGAGCCACTGACTTTTGTCATTAGCTCACCCAAAATGAGCTCTCGAGAGTTAAAGTGACTGTTTGTCCTTGTGAAAACACAAAATGCACCACAATGAAATGTGACCTCTGCATTTAACCCATCACATGTGCACATGTGGCGCAGTAGGCAGCTATTAACAGCGCCCGGGGAGCAGTGTAGCGGGACGGTACCTCGCTCACTGGTACCTCAGTGGTACCCGGGTTGGGACTTAAATCTGTGACCCTCTGTTTACAAGAGCAAGGTCTTAACCACTAGGCCTCCACTGCTTTTTCTAAAGTACTTTTTTAGCATTTAAATTTTTGCCCCCGATTTTTTTTTATTTTCTCCTATAGTTTAGTCAACTAATGGGTTCATATTTAAAAAGGTAAAAACTGTGAAAAAAATGACTAATAGCCCTTTTACCTTATTTAAATACAGCTCTGGGCTCCACTAGCTGAGCAGCTCTTGCTGATCTAAGAGACTTTCCAGATTGATCATTACAGAGGGATATTTAGGGTCCAAAACACTAAGGGAATGATGAACAATGAGTCAGACTCTGAACTCAGCTCTGTGTCTGATTGGAAGAAACCCAAACCACCCCCCCCCCCCCACACACACACACACTCCACCCTACACACACACACACACACCAACACACACACGCGACATCAAAACCGGGGCCTAAAGAGCCATTTAGAAGCAGCGACGGGGCTGTTGGCGCCTTTCTGTCGAGCTGCATTACCATAGCGATTAGTTTGGGTTTGCATCAGTTTTTCACGGCGTCTCCATCAGGGACAGAGAGAGAAACTCACAAGCAGGAAGAGGGAAAACACGGGGGAACGTCCTCCCAGCAGTTACGGGTCAAAGGTGAGGCTTAGCTCTGTAGGCTGGACCTTCTACGGCAGCATGAAGGTGGTGGACACCAAGAGGCTCGTCAGACTGATCCGGAAGGCCGACGCGGTGGTGGGAGTGGGAGTGGAACTGGACTCAGTTGCAGACCGGAGAACGTTGACCAGACTTAAGGCCGTTGTTGAGAATGTGGATCACAGTGTAGAGGAGCAGGAGACTGAAGAGCCTGAAGTACTGAAGGCCACAGAAAATCCTCCCTCCCCACAGCCACCAGCCTCCTCCTGGGAAGTGCAGTGGGTTTTTAGACGTTCTAGTAATTACTAAATTCATTTAGTTTTACATCAAATTAGTACAAACAACAAAATCTTCAGTGTCCACTATGAATTATTCAGTATCCACCATGAATTATTCGGTATCCACTATGAGTTATTCAGTATCCACCATGAATTTTTTGGTATCCACTATGAGTTATTCAGTATCCACCATGAATTATTCAGTATCCACTATGAATTATTCAGTATCCACCATGAATTATTCGGTATCCACTATGAGTTATTCAGTATCCACTATTAGTTATTTAGTATCTGCTATGAATTATTCAGTATCCACTATGATTTTTCAGTATCCAGTATGAATCATTCCATGTCTGCTATGGATTAGTCACTATCCACTATGAATTATTTAGTATCCACTATGAGTTATTCAGTATCCACCATGACTTATTCTGTATCCACCATGAATTATTCAGTATCCACTATGAGTTATTTAGTATCCACCATGACTTATTCGGTATCCACCATGAATTATTAAGTATCCACCATGAATTATTCAGTATCCACCATGACTTATTCGGTATCCACCATGAATTATTCAGTATCCACTATGAGTTATTTAGTATCTGCTATGAATTATTCAGTATCCACTATGATTTTTCAGTATCCAGTATGAATCATTCCATGTCT
>JBBPDA010124685.1:0-25187 GCA_037974385.1 Arnoldichthys spilopterus | reverse complement strand
TACATACACGTGTATGTGTAGAACTGTTCTGGTGCCCCTTAGTTACAGCTGAGGTCTAAATCTGTCTGATTTTGGCTGTTTTTTAGATTATTAAGAGTTTAATGGAGTAGTATCTTCATCACTGAATAGTTATTGCTGTCAGAAGCATTGAAAAACACAGGGAACTCTGTCCTTACAAATACCTGGGCCTGTATTCTCAAGGCTGATCTAGGATCTGTTCCTGTTCGTAAAGTCCCAGTAAATACTCTTATTAATCTGATCCTAGATCAGCAGTCTGACTCTGAGAAGCTTCATAAATATGTGCCTTGGACTCACCTTTTTTTCAGATCTGTAATGTCTGTAAGATTTGACTTTTTGTTTTGCACTGAACACTGCACTTGAATTTTTTTTTGGCACATTCCACAAGCCTGTGTAGAACAGTTATGGATTTGTGAAGTGGGGTTGTATATGTACATTAAAGATAAGCACATGCAGATAGCGGCGTCTTCTTGGGCTTTTTTTTTCTAGAGACCGTTATTTGGCAACCAGTAAGGCTTTAATCATTTTGTGGTTTGTCAGCCATCCTCTCTAACCCACTCATGCATGCACACAGACCAAGGGTCTACAAGACCACACCATTGTATCTTTTTTTTTTCATTTAGCTTTCATGCATTACACTTCCATTTGCATTTAATGAGAAGGTGTGTGTTCCTAACACCTGCTCATTACTAGAAAATCAGCTCATTTCAGTGCTTGTTTGCGAAATTGCGATATTCACATAAATAACTAAATACAAGTGTTTTTTTTTTTTTTTTTTTTGTTCTCTGAGGTCTGATGTCATACAGTGCAATTCAAAGACTGCTGTTCTCATTGTTAAGCCTGCTGAGATTAGTTAATTATGAAGAGATGGCACATGTAGTCCTACTCACCAGTGTTCTTATAAACCTTCCATTTTTAATAACAATCTCACAACTGAAATAAAATCATTAAAAAAAGATTGTACAATAAATGATTTTTTTGTATAATTAAATTACTGAAATGTAAAAAAAAACATATAAAAATAAGAATAAGTATAAGAATAAGTTCACATAATGGTTTATTGTCCATCATAGAGAAATTTCACAGCATTTCTTTTACATTGCAAGTGAACCAAGGGTCACAATGCCATGATAGTTTTTTTTACTACCCAAAACCAGTCCTAATTAGTAAACCTACAAATGGTCTTAGCTTTATGTTTAATTCTGGTCATTGCACAATAGTGGAAGTCCACCTGTTCTTTTAATTTTTCTGCATATTATTATATTGAAGATGTAATATCTTGTAGAGCTCTGATGAAAGTTGTGCCATTATAGAGAAACGTACCAAGTCAGTTCTCATCATGGTTAAGATATAAAGACGTTTTGAAGAAATGCTAGTTTTATTAACTACAGCAAATCATGTGCATGTCTATTAATCTATGTATACTCTATGTATGCTTATTATTTACTAATTACATTAGTCTAGACATTTTAGCCAAAATTACATGAGCAACATGTATCTAAACTAGCTGAGCCGAAATGGCTAGAACACTTTTACAGCACTTTGCAAAGTGTGAGGTGGGAGGGCCTTTCGATCTTGTATTGCTACAGACTTCCTTAAAGGAAGGTCAGAGGCTTCTGTAAGTACAATATCTGACCAGTCTACCATTTACATAAACAGCTGGCTGTATTATACCAATATTTAAGATGTGATAAAGCTTATGAGTTGATGCACGGTGACTTGAGCAGTGATTTGATGCGTATCTTTTCAATGGAAATGCTGTAGTCGTCTGCTCTACGTTTGCAAACCTCCTCTGTCCACTTTCTACATGTCAATTAGCATGTGGATTAGGCATGTCCTGTGACCTCCAGATTGCTGAAGAAGATTAAGTAAAGGCATTGATTTGTGAAGCAAGCAGTCCTGTGTGTTTTTCTTCTCCTCCTCCACCACTTTGACCATCTTTGTTGTGATGGCCTTTATCATCATTTGTTGTGTGTTTTATGTTTATTGTATAATTTATGTATCTACACATGCTTTAAGTATAAAATGTATCCTGTTTGAGTAAAATGGGCACAAAGAATAATCTAATTCATATAAACAGGCACATAGAAAGTTAAAGCCAATTGTTCCTTGCATGCCATTTTTTCCCCAAATGTCCATCTGTGATATTGTTCTTTTTATGACTTTTTCCATTTCCAACCTTTCTTTGTCCACTGAAATTCAACAGTTTGTCTTTGTTCCTTT
This sequence comes from Arnoldichthys spilopterus, assembly GCA_037974385.1. Classification (NCBI taxonomy): domain Eukaryota; kingdom Metazoa; phylum Chordata; class Actinopteri; order Characiformes; family Lepidarchidae; genus Arnoldichthys; species Arnoldichthys spilopterus. The sequence goes on along the minus strand of JBBPDA010124685.1, from coordinate 22,946 downwards.
GTTGTTTGACTATTAAACACTCACAAGCAGTTAAAACATGTGACTTGCACATAAATGAATGTGCTAAACACCTCTAGGCTTAAAAAGGCAGATCTATGGAAGTTGTTGGTTTTCATGACATCATAAAATCACTGAATTTAAAACTGACTTTTGTTGAAGTTCATGCCTGTATTTGGTGGTTGACAGTTGTAACACACTGAACTGTACTCTTTTATTTTAGAAAAGTGTGGACAATTGAGCCCTTCATATCATATGTTCATATGTTCTATCCAAATCATATGTTCATACATGTAAATCCAGGCACCGGTATTCCATAGATAAATTGGGATAATGAAATCATTATTGGTTTGCTGACACTCACAGTACACATGTCAGACTCCAGTCATTGCAGGTCACAGCACTGCAGACTTCAGCGTTCTTATTAAACATACCTGAATCAATTAAAACCCAGGAAAACATCTTCACTTTGTTGTGACCTGGAAGGAACCCAGTCTGACATGCCCAGTCTAAGGGCAGGTTTCCCAAACCTAAATTAATCCTGAACCTAGATTACAGAGGATTTTTAAAGGTGAAATGCTACTGGTATTGCCATTTAGTCAAAGACTAGGCATAATCCATGTCTGGGGAAACCATTGCTAAATGTGTGTGCTTGTACACAAATGAATAATCCAGAAATATCCAAATCTGCAGAGTGAGTTCATAGTTCTGATCTGAATATTTAAGATGGTTTTTTTTATCAGTATAAACAAAATGGGGAGAATTAAAAAAAACTTGGTTACTCATTAAGAGCTTTCCTTAACTGCATGGAAGCATTACAGTGCTTCAAAGCAAAATCCCTGAGGGATGTAAATAGTGTGCAGCAAGCCTGAACTTACTATCTATATATGTGTCTGTCTGTCTATTTATCTATCTGTCTATCTCTCTCCCTCTTGTACAGAGTGAGCAAGTCATATGCTGGGAGGAAATTGGGACATTGGGAATCCAATGTTCTCTGGAATGCAGAAGAGGAAGCTGCCTCCTCGTCCTCCTCATCAGACCTCCAACTACAAAGACTGAAACTGCACAACCTCTTTTGCTCTGTATCTCCTACATAACTGCCTCAAACCGGTTCCATTTTTCTTCGTAAAAAAAAAAAACTTTGTTACTTTGTTTTTAACAACAGTTATTGTTTACTTGAGTGGCTGCACTGAAAGTCTAAATCACAACTGTGAAATCCAACCAGACATATAGCACTTAGGTTCCCTTTATGGTACTGCTCATCACTGTCGCTCTTATTTACAGCCGTCATTTCATTCCACAGCAAAACCTGTAAATAGGAGGAGCTTGTATATCAAATAACATTTTGTAAAATGTGCCAACTACTTAGTAGTCCCCTCCACACACACACATGCATACACACACGCACACACATATATATATATATATATATATATATATTATATATATCTTGTTTATTTATATTGATTTGTATTTATATGAAGGGTGTATTTTTTCAGGGAGCATTTATTTGCTTGCAGGTCCTGCACATAAATTGTAAAAGGGTTTTAAGTTGGCCACACAGACCACCTCTGTGAACACTTAATGTCATTTTTACTGTATAGTTATTGACAGTTGGGTTTTTATTACCACTAAGGGCCTGGATACACAAACCGATTTTGCCCTGCTGAGACCATTTGGCGCCACTATTCAGATAAGGCCCACTGAGGTCACACAAAAGACATGGCTCAGTATTTAATAAAACATGGCAGTCATTAAATTCAAAATAATTACATAATTTTACACATTTAAAATAAAGGTTCCTCAGTGATACTTCACCTGAATGCTCCCAGGAAATTTTATTTATAGCTCTCATTCCTTAAAATGCTGTGGTCCAGAGTCCTAGAGGCCCACTGTTTTTGCCCATTTCAGTATTTTCCATGCCCTCCTGTTTCAATATTAACTAACTGAAGTGAACAGGGTGTGTTTACATAGGAAAAGCACTAAATTGTGCAGGGCAGTGGGTCTCCTGGACCAGGGTTGAGAAACACTGTTGTAAAGAACCACACATTCAAATATCTTTGGGGAACCAAGAGCGGTCCTTCTGTGGCAAAGCTCCACATGTATTTTTTAGTGTACTGCTGACCCAAAAACTCTTGTGCATCTACTTCACTGTAGATCAGAATAATAGAAATGATCTTTTACTATGAATCATGTGTTGGAATGACCGCTTAGAGCAGCTTTGACTTGGGGCATGTCCTCAGTGTATCCAAGCCCTAAGGGGATTTCATATGTAAACACTCAACGGTCTCCCCTCCCAGAGTGTTCTGGGAGTTAAAGCTTCATTACATTGGATGGTTGTGATGTGATACAAAAACAGTACTTATCACAAATGCTCGGAACCAGGACACTTTCTTAAGATGCAGATAGCACTTTGTAGGTACTAGATGGTAACAGTGTTTCCCATTCACATGGATGCTACCTCCTGTCCATATGATTGAAAATAGATCTAATATGGTGCAGTTAGATTGTCTTCATTGAAGACTCCCTAAGACAAAAAAAAACAAACATAGTATTGCTGGAACGGTAGATCAGTCTTAAGGTGACAAAGTGGAGCATTTGGTTATAATGTTGGAGGCTGCAATGGCAGAGTAACGTCTACTGATGCCTGTACTTCAGTGGTCACCAACCCTCATCCTGGAGATACTCCCTAATAAGTTTAGTTCTGACTTGCATCTAATGACATGCCATCCCACTTGCCAAATGCTGATGCATCTGATCCAGCCAATCAAGGACTTCTAAAGAAGTTAATTAGCTGTGGTTGGACCTAGGCTTCACAGGAAGGATCAAGGTTGATGACCACTGCTCTACACTTGAAAATAATGGTTCTTGGCTTGGAAGTATTATTCTAGGAAAGCTCTATAACACTGAAAGAACCTTTATGTTATGTTGAGGTTCTATAACTTTTCTTCCAGCATTGCCATTTATTTTTTTATAGTGTTAGAAATTGGGATGTTCTTGAAAACTCTTTCTGAGAGGAAGATAAATGTACCACTAAGCTCTACTGTAATGCCACATCTGCTCTTTGGTCAGATGTTTTCAGATCCAGAGCTTAAATCTTGTTTCTGATCCTGAATTTGTGCTGCTGGCTGATAGTCAACTGATATGTTTGGCTACCAGGTGCCAAAGCTACCAAAAAGCAGAACAAGAAATGGATTCAAAATCTTGATTTGAGGACCTCTGTAGTCAACCCCTGATCCTGGAGGCCCACTGCCCTACATATTGAACTTTTTTCCCTGCCTTCTCTTTAGCTCAGTAAGGAGTTGGTGTCAGTGAGAACAACATTGTGCAGAGGAGTGGGGGCTACAAGACCGGGGTTAAGAACATACTGCTGTAGACCACTTTGTTGCAGTTTCTTTGCCTGTCTTAAGTGTGCAACTAAGTCATGAAAGCTGGGCAAATAAGATGCAAAACATCTGTCCATCCCATGGCTAGATTAGAAAAATGAGAAAGGTTTGGGTTTTCTTTCAAACACAGTGGCATCCTGTTTACATAGATTTCAGTGTTAAACCAAGACAGTGTTTTTTAAGCCTTTGACTGGATAATAGGAGATGTTTACTGAACAGGTGAATGAGGTTGCTTTTTTTCCCTTCCTGTTGGTCTCCAATCATATACACCATGCCACATATAGCTGGATACTGCACTGGTACTGTACTAACAAATGTCTGTGCGCTCATCCATTCCCTTCATGGTACATACTGTAGCCTACTGTTCTACACAATGCTCTGTTCTGTATGTTAATTATTTATTCATTTATTGAACACGTTTATTTATTGAATACGGTGATGTTCACTGTATGTGGAACAGTTTGTACAGAGCATTGCTGGTGATTGCAATTATATTAATATATAACTCGCAGAGAGGGAGAAATTAAGTGTAAATATGACCTTAAGACCATGTGTTTCTCGCATCTCTGTCTTTTTTTTTTTCCCTTTTTTTTTGTTTTTGGTAATTTATTTATTTTTTAAATTACTAAGGGTTATTAACAGTCCCTTTCTTGCCTGTACCTGAAAGCTTTATATGAAGAGATGTTGGGTAGAGGTCGTGGTTGAAAGCTGTGTAGTAAGAAGTGTTAGCTTTACAGTAGTAGTCCAGATGATGTTGGGACAAAGCTGTATGTCAGTGACTTATCCATTCGTTTCAAAGGCAGGACCCTCGTGGCCGCCCTTTCTTTCTTTGACTAGCTATTTGTGTCATGCTATCGTGTCATGATATTGCGTTGCTTTAATGTATGTAATATGTGAAATGGGGGAAAAAAATAACAGTAGTATACCGTTTCTTGGGAACTTTTTCTACACAATAACTACAGTGACAACCTGAAAACTAATCAAGCTTGTGTTTTTGTACTTCGGGCTCTCTTGATGAGGATCTAGAATCGGGGATGACTCTTATTGTTTGGAATTGTGATGAGTTATTTGCCTTTTGTTTGGATTGAGGAAGAGTGGGGTTGGGGTGGGGGGAGGGGTGAGGAGGAGAAGAATCTGAAATGGGCAGAGTGTGTTGACAATTTGCAGTTTGTTATTTCTCTTGAGGATCCCAGTCAATGCTTACATCTGCTGCTCAAAGTTTGCGATCGGGCTGATACCACGCTGATAGTGCTGACTGAATAGGATCATTCGAAACACCGTCTTCCTTTGTAAATATTGTAATTTTTGATATCCCTTTTCTCTTGTTGACCATGCTACACAGCACCCACTTTCCTTGATTTCAGAACGAGGGGTGTCTGGGATTTTTTTGTCAGTTCCACATTTTTATATTTTATTTTTGGTGTATATTTATCAAATTGGGTTTTGCTTGTCATAGAGCTATTGCAATAAAAAAGTGCCAAGGTATTCTTGACTGTGACTCATGCGTGTGTGTTTTCTTATCAGATGTTTGTGATCCAGCATGATGCAACACTGCTCTAAGATGTGTTAAGACTAGAGATTCCCAACTAAACGCATCCCATACTAAGCGGCCTTTTTCGCATTCACTCAAACCTGGTCGACTGCTTCCCTCTGCTGGCAGAGTGGAGATCATGGCTGGGGTCTTACGCAACAGTCTCCCACTGCAACAAACAAAAAGAGCCCCCTCCTCCCCTTTCTCTACCAGAAACAAAGAAAACCAGGAGAAAATGCTGATGAGGCTGTATATTTTGGGTATAGGGCTTATGGGGTTGGTATTTTAGGATGTGTATTGACCATTTGCGAGTCTTGTACACCAAGAATGTCAGACAATGGAAATCAGTTAATACTTCATGCTTAGGCCCCATCCTTCATTTGCAGCATGCTGTGTCCAGTTCAGTCTTAAAATGAAGGCAAATGTCTAAAATTACTGAAATGACCGGGTTAAAAGTACGAAATTGAGGGCCATAAAGCCATAGAAGCAATCCAAAACTACAGAAAGGTATTTAAATATCTTTATTTTTTTCAAGCCTATTTACATAACTGTGCAATTTTGGGGAAGGGGGTGGATTGTGCGGTTGGATATAATCTAACCTGTATGGTTAATGAGGAAAAGAAACAATTACCTTAACCATTCCACATAAAAATGTCAGAGAGAGGCACTTTTCACAGATAAGGTTTTCATCCTTTTCCTCATTTAACACTGTATAAAAGATTTCTGCATATCTGCTGTTTCCTGTAGTCAAGAAGGGTGTGTGTGTGTGTGTGTGTGAGAGAGAGAGCGAGAGAGAAATACAGAGTGAGACAGAGAGGCTGAGATTGTGACTGCTATGGGGGAAAAAAAATCATTCCCATGCCTGTCCTCCCCAGGTCCTGTTGCATTTTGCAGTGGGAGACTCCGTGATACAGTACAGTCAATTTCATGCAACCAGAGAGTCCTCCAAACTAAACAGTTATAAAAAAAGTCCCTCAGACATGCCTAAAATAATTAAAAAATATTAATCACACAGAGTGGCTACAGTGTTCCTTGGCTTTTTTCACTTTTCTTTGTGTGTGTGTGTGGTTTTATTGCCCTATGTTCTCAAGTAAGAGCATGAACTCATCGATGCCATAAATACTGACAGTCCATCCGTCTGGATTTGCTTGCCGGGAGGTCATTCCCTGGTCTTCAAGTCTGTTCAGTTTTATTATTACTGGTTGTTGTGTTGCTATTTTTGCGTATAGGTAACCGTGTTGTGCTTGGTGTTGATCTGAGGCACTTGTGCAGCATGGATCAGGCTCCACCCCAATCCTGATCGTTCATTGATTGCATTGTGTGGGAGACGGGGCAGGGGGGGGGCTCTCACACGTTCAGGATCTCAAACTCCTCCTCTGACTCGAACAGCTTGTCTGTGGACTCGATGAACTCTGAGGACGAAAGAACAAAGCAGGTAGAGGCGGCTGTGGGGAAACAATATGCATAAACAATGACAAAATGGTTTAGATGGTTCGTGTGAGGCTTATCGTATTTATCTGAACAGCTGTATGGACAACCACACCTAATCCATCATCCATCCAGTCCCACTTTAACAGCTACAATTTATGAGCACTCTTTCAAACACTTGGTGGTTGTCTAATACATCAGCCCAAAATTTGTCTTTCTGGTATTACCAGCACCAGCTGATGATGACGTATATGGTCAATTAAAAAATAATCTTTCATGGGACGTTAGAGCAGCTCTTCTGTCAACATGGCATCAAGCCGACCTACTCATCAGCTCTGAGGCTGTAAGGAAGAATCGACTGCCAAGAGCAGGATCTGTCACTTTCAGTCACTCTCTAAAATTGGTTTCAGTCCTTATTAGTCAACTGCTGGCCACAGTTCTCATTCTGGCATCTGAACTCAAGAGGATTCCATGTGAAAGGTGTCTCACAAAGAAAAAGTCAGTTAAGGTCCAGCTTGAATTGAAGTTGGTGTACAGGATCAGGCAAAACACTTAAATGTGCAGGGCTGGGCTACTCGAGGACTTAGGATGGGCACCCCTGCTATAAATAGTATGCTAGCTAGCTAAAGATGAGTTAATCTAATCTTACAAATGTCTTCATAATTCAGTCTTTAAGGTGTAAACAAAGTAATGCAGAGTGTGTTGATGCTCTGTTTGAGAGAAACTTAAAAGGATAAAATTGTTTATAATGATTGGAACCAAACATCTGTAGCATTTAATGCCTCTAAAAGCTGCCTCATGCTAAACTTTTCTGTAATATGGTAATGCATATGCTGCCTGCTGCCAGTTTTATGAAATTTTTTGATATGTTTTGGCCTATTTACAAACCATTTCCAGAAAGGGTGGGATACTTTGTAAAATGCAGAAATTGAATGTGTGATTTGTTTAATTCACTTGAAGCTTTATTTAATTAACAAGTTTAGAATCTGAAAAAAAGCAGCGCATTCAAAAAACGAGTTGGGACAGTTCACTTTTAAATTATTTTGGAACTGAGGATATTAAGTGCTGCAGTTTTGCAAGTGGAATTTTTACCCATTCTTGCTTTTTACAAGACTTCAGCTGCTCAACAGTGGTATCAATTGTCTGATTCTGATGATGCTTCTTTTATACCCAATCATGTTACCCTCAGCTGTAACCAGTTTTCCTATTCTGCTTATTGTAGAATGTTTCAAAGTGGTGTAACTTTAATACTCCACTCATTTTTTGAGTGTGTTGCAGGTATCAAATTCAAATTTTGTTCATATTTACAATCAACTGCATTTTTGTACCTACCTAAAAAAGTATGCAAAAATGTCAAAATAATTTGCAAATTTACAAATTCTTTATTTAATTTTACTAAATGTTTCAACTCTTCCAGAAATGAGGTTTGTAAATGTTTGTAATCCATTTGTGGTAGAAAGGTTCATGTTGGGTGTTGTCTGGCAAAATAGTTTTTAGGGCATCAGCAGCAACATCTTCTCCCCAAAACCCTTTGGAGCACATCTGTCATATCTGATGACAGCACAGTAATTAATAAAACACAATTGTTCAAAACAACAAAGCAACAACTAACGTGACACCTGTTGCTTTACAGAATGGAATGAAGCAGCTAAGGGTTCTTTGGGGTCTTTGATCATTGCCTCAGTGCACGCTCTAATGTGTTACGTGTCGCTGACAGTGTGAATCATAGACTCACATATGAACACCTCCAGGCTTAACTGCAAGGAGAATGCAGGCAGATTTCATGGAAAATTAATTCTGAAGTTTTGAAATTTTATTGACATGAAATTTAACCTCCTTTAATACAGAAAGAAAAGAGCAGATTTACTTCAGGTCTTCATTTTTCAAGATTAGATCTCCTCTGACTTCATGTTTGAGAACATGAGTCATTATTTGCAGTGACTAAATGAAATTCACACCACTCCCCATAATGTAGAGGTGTGATACAGCAGCTCAAATTAGCCCACTGTCTAAAAATGATACTGGATGAGCAACATCTTTGTTAGCTAGTTAGTTCGTTTAGCAAACTACATTTCAAATAGCTTAAGCCAGAGACTAAAAATGTTCATTAGGAACACATCTCAACACTTTTGTTTCTTTGCTTCCTCAACTTTCCTCTTCCTAAACTGCACCCCAGTGGCTATGACAATTCCATTGGTACATTAGCGGCCCTCCCCACCATCTCTCTCTCTCATCATCTCACACATATAAATAAGTCTTCTCCTTTAACACAGACACAGGCTTAATGTTTATTTGAAGCTTTTTACTGCTCACTAGAGGTTTTTTTTAAGACAAACATGCTTCTTTGTTAACATTTCAGGAAGATGTTTCTCTAAGATGTCTCTTAAAGTAAAAGTCGGCTAAAGTGCACCTTCAACTTTGCCACAAGAGAACAAGTTCAAAACCCCACCTGCTCCTGTGGTCTGCACCTCAGGTTTAGTTGGGGGAACAAATGGCGGCCAGTGAGAGGGATGCTTCTCCACCAGTTCAAACATCCGCAAGTTCCGCTTCTTCAAGATCTCCTTTTGGGTCATAAGCAAAACAGGTTAAAGCTCAGACTATGCCATATGAGGCACCACCACAATAGCAAGCTTGAAGCTTGAAGATATTGTGAGCGCTCTACCTGCTGAACCAAATTACACCAGCTGTCAAAGTCCTCCTCACTCTTGCAAAAGAAGCCCTGTTGCCAGAGAACATAGGAGACATCCATCATTTAATCCGTCCACACTTGAAGCAATGGGGAGCTAACAACAGCGCCCTGGGAGCAGTGTAGGGGACAGTATCTTGCTCAAGGATACTTCAGTGCCACTGAGATAACCTTGAGATTTATTAACGGCGGTTGCCACTCCATGAACTCAGCCGACGATTACTACTGGTCATTTTTAAAAGCTCCTATACATCGCTAATACTTGTAAAGCCAGACTGTTTTATGAAAGCATAACATTTGGAATAAGGCATAAAATTATTTCATGGACAATATGGACAACAAATTACATTGCAGTTATAAAGAAGCATATTGTGACTTCGATATACAATGTATATTAAAACTCTAACACGGTTGCAAAGTGGTGCAGTGATTAGCAAGAAGGTCCTGGGTTCGGTCCACCTTCACCATCTAACTTAAGGAAAGTTAGGCTAAACTCCTCAGTGTTCTGTTTGAGGGCTTATTTACATATTTTAATCAAGTACGGATCACTATTAAAAAATAGTTAACAAGCTGTGTGTTCTACAGCCCCAATCCAACCTCACTCATTCACTCAGATAATCCTACCAGTGCTACGGACGGGTCCAGGCTGGTGATCTTCATGCGGCGAGGGTTTCTCTGACAGTGGTAACTCCGATCATCCACCATGCTGCCTGTCTCAGAGTCCACAGCTAACTGCGTGGTGTGAGGATCCAGATAGATTAGCTCATCGTCTGCAGAGAAAGTGTGATTTAGAGACCAGCAAGCCATTCAATGCGCTTGAACATTGTGAGGATCACCTGAAGAAAAAAAAAAAGGCTGAGTGGAAATGGTATGGTACAGACCCCCGAGACACAATCTGGGGGATTGAGCACTCACCTATGAATCCAATGAAGTAATAAGCCAGGTTGGGCTTTCCCCCAAGCACTCCACAAGACTGAGGCATCTTAAAACACTCCTTGGGAAACAAAAATAGGATAAACACATATACCAATTTAATACAACTAGACACTCTAAAGCATTACCCATTGTGTCTTCATAATATTTAGGAACTAGTAATATTTCCCCAATGCTTCTGGAGCCTCTTAAATGACCCAAAACACATTTTTTATTTAGGACCAGATTAATATTCATGCCATGGTTGAAGCAGCGAAGCTATTTTTATAGCTTTCAAGACAAAGTGATTCAAGAGAAAACAGAGTGATGAATGCATGGCTCATGTGTGGAAGGGTGTACTCTAAAGTTAAGAACAATAATCCATGTTCATTTCAGTTTGATTCAATGCACTTCATGTTATTGACTTTTATTCTACCATCACTGTCCAGAAAAAAAAAAAACATATCTCCATTCTTGTGTTTTTAGTTTTTATTTGGCATCAACTCAGCAGCTGGCCTTTACATTGTGTGAAATTTTCATGATGACCAAACCAATAAATGTGCTCTAAAAATCTTTTTTCATTATCTTACATTAGAAGTAAGGAACGTTTTTGCCTTCTCCTGTAAAATTATAATCTTGGAGATATTATTAAGCACGTTCAGAGTTTAAAACCAGAATTTTTCATACTTTGAGGGCCTGGATGTAGACGGGGTTGATGTTGTTGATGCCCATACGAAGTGGGATGAGCAGCAGCAGGGGCCTCCAGTCCAGGGGCTGCTGGGAGTGGGCAAGGGAATGAGAGAAAGAGCACGGAACCTGCTGTTGCCCCGATGACGACTCATCTGAGGGGTAAACTTTCCCCCAGACACAGGGACCTGCCCTGGCTTTTGATTCCTGTTTCGCCTGACGACATTGCTTTCCTATGAGCGAGGGAGACAGAGCGACAGATGCTGTATCTCAAAACAAGTGCGAGTACACACTAAAATTAAGGCTCCTAAATGGTTTGACTTAATACAACATCATTATACAAAAATCCAGGCCCTGCAAGTACAGAGCAAGAATATAGTGCATAGTACAGCAGTTCACATTACTACCAGCACCACCCTCCTCCAACCTCCCTGACAAAATAAATAAATAAACTTACTGATGTCTTCTATCACTACCGTGTTATCCATCGACACATACACAGCTAAAGAGTTCCAGTCATCAAACAGGGCAAGTTTCCTGGGAGGCAAAAAAACACAACGCATCAAAGTACTTCCTTTCCTTGTTTTGTGACATGATACAAATTCATTCTTATAATTTGTCTTAGTTTCTGCTAATTGAGCTCGCAAGCACCAAGTTAGCATTTCATCATTAGAATTAGCTTGTGGTCAGTCCTGTACCAGTAAGAAAACCAGCACACAGCCCTGAGGTATCAGCAATGTCCAATGTGCTGATGTAATCCAGTCGTTTTCTAAACTTTGCAGTCCTGTGATCTGCCATTGGCTTAACAAGAAGTGACGTTTTGTGGTCCAGTGGCATGTGCCAATTTTGCTTGTAATATGCCAATGGGGATAAACTGAGCAGTGTTTTAATGTGTAATAAAGTGAAGGTGAAAGTGACTATTTGGCATTATACACATTTAAACATCTAAACAGATTACTGGCATATGCCACTGACAGATTGGCACATACCACTACTCAGTAAGTAAACTAATGACTATAAATAAACATATGTACATTTGCTGGATAATTTTCCTTCAGTGTAACATCTCACAACAAAATCTGCATATGCCACTGGCAGACGGACATATGTCAATGTCCCATAAACAATCACCACCACTACAATTATACCATTGGCAGATCACATAACAGTAGCATGTTCCTAATCCATCTCTTTCAGTGTTCACTCGGTCCTCTGCGCTGTTACAGATGTATGAACTGTTTTTTTAAGAAATTGTATCAAATGATGCGATGCAAAGTGAGTTAGTTTGTTAACAGGCACACGAGACCTGTAATATTTTGAAAAATTTAATTATCCACATTGAAACGCAATGATAGGCAGTGGTGACCTAGTGATTAGGGACTTGCCAATGTGATCAGAATGTTGCATGTCCTAGCCCAGGTGTCACTAAGGTACCCTTGAGCAAGGTACCATCCTGCTACACAGCTTCCCAGGCGCTGTTGATAGCTGCCCGCTGCCCCATGTGTGGATGGATTAAATGCAAAGATCACATTTTGTTGCAGTGCACTTTTTGTGATGGGGCATGTTCACACTGAAAAATAGTCACTTTCACTTCATGATGCAAGCAGAGCACAATGAACTAATGCTTCAAACATAATGTAGAGTATTAAAAACACTTTTCCTAAATAGGGGAAAAAAATCACTTAATTGACACTTACTTGAGTACTTGCGCCACTGTGTTTGGACCGTACCACTCTCCGACAGACTTCCCCTCACCCACCCCCATCTGAGCTGCTCAGAGACAGAGACATTGAACAGTATCATTACATATAGTAAAGTACTTTTATTGAAGAATAAGACACATGGGGTAGGGGGGGGGTTGATAGTGGGAGAAAAATGGGGGCATTTAAAGAGCTTGGTCTACACTGAATCTTATTCAAGAGAACACTGAAGGTTCTACTGAGGACTGCCATGAAATGACAAATGGTCATAATAGGTGGAACAATATGGTTCATTGTGTGAGCTTGGCCCAAGCAGAGACAAGACTGTGCAGGACGAGATGAAGGTTTTTATTTACACGCCTGCATACACACAACGTATCACTTACCCATCTGGTGAATTGAGTAACAGCTATCCTTTCTGTCCAGAAAGCAGTGTAGGATGCGTTGGTACTCTGCTGGCTGAGTTCCTTCTGCGTCCCATTGCCAATCTATGGTGTTTGAGAAAACAGTGCCGCTTTGCATTACAGGTAACAGATGCAAAGTGATCATCTTTCATTTATTTTACAGCAGAACACCCTGCTAATCTTAGTTAAACAGCAGGTCGCTACAGGAGCTACCAAACAAGAATTCACATTGCTCATAACACAGGCAAGGTTAGGTTAGTTAACAATGCAAACGAAAAAAAAGACTAGCACAATATATATAAAATATTTACAGCACAATAATAATAAATAATATTCTGATTTTAAATAATTAGCAAAAAAACATTAGTATTGTATAATTGCACATAAAATAACCAAAATAATGACAAGTGAGGTGAAATTGCATAGTTCAAAAGTGTTGCAGAGCTTGTGTTATTTGTCATGAAAGACAAGTAGCTCCTCTCACATCTGAGAATGGTAGTAGTGTATTTTTGTCCTACCTCGTCCCAGGTGCCTGCAGACAAGGGCCTGTGCTAGTATCATCTGCCCGCAGCGCAGCATGCAGCCCCAGCCTGTGTCTGACGATGGGCCTGTTCCTCCTACAGTCCAAAAATAGACCATCAGCAACCTCAAACACAACCACAGCACAACAAAACAATCATTCCATGGCCATGTGTCTCTCTCATATTATAGAAGTTAAAGTTTATTCATGTTCCCTTCACCAAATAAGAAATGTAAACTCCTATATCGGACAGTCAGTCTGACCTATCTCACTGACCTATAGGGGAGAACTTTTTCCGGTATGTGAACCACAGCCGCGATCGTATGTCTGAAAGAAGCTCAGATTTTTCTGAAATAAAGGAAACAATGGCCATTGTCAGTACATTTATAATGGGACAGTAAAAAAGATCTGTTTCAACCCATTACAGAAAGTCTAAAAAACAACAACCAGCATAGCTGAATAAACTGCAGAGTTTATAATGTAGTGTATTTTGACCAGGTCATTTTTCCTAGTGTTCCTTAAATAATTCATTTATTATTATTTATTAATATTAACAAATTAATAGTATTTATTGTTGCTATTCCTTGAATTAAAATGACAATAATTACTGTACAGCTGTTTTCAAATGTGATTACTGCTTAATGGGTGCATTTTGTGTATCAGGAAAAGTTTACATGTGCATTGTGAATGTTTCAAGTTTTAAAATACAGTGTTTCTGCCATATTGTTCACCTTTAGTCCTGCCTGGGCAAAGAGATGTGCATACATACTTCAGCTCTGATAGAACAATATAGATAATCCCTATCCCCAAAGAAATCAGGATTCATTCTATAAGGAAACTTTCATATTTTAGGGTTTGACAGAATCCCATATCCCATAATGACATTCTCCCAGAAGGAAAGTATAGATGTTACCTGTTTTAACATTGTAACATTCTCCTAAGATCCACACTGGCTCATCAGTGTCAGGCAGGTCTTCTAGGAATTCGGAGAACACGTTGATCTGGTTTTCATACTTGGCTAAAACTGGAGCAATGGTACAATTATTATTGCTACGGCGATGAAAGAAACTACAAGTAAATCTTATCGCAAATAATAATTGTCCCTGACTATAACTGGTGCAGGCGTCAGTCAATCCGCTCATCAACTGACCACCTTGCCTCGTGTAAAAGCACAAAGCAAGTTTACTTTGTTCGTTTGAAGTCGCTATGTTAAATATGACCAGCCACTGTATGAGTCAGACTGCGCCGGCTAAGATGCGCCCAGGCCACCGCCACCAAAGAACAATGAGAAAACTTGAAACTCAGTTACGAAATGCGTCCTGATAAAACAGAATTTAAGGAAGCCGGTTGACCAGTTCTCTCTGGACATTTTCCAACTTTAGGCATGACATACATGTAACAAACAAACTTAATCGATAAATTATAAGCTTGATTTACTGTTGTTTTGTTTCTACATTTCTTACCTGCCTCCATCCTGTGCTGTCATCGGCGTTTAAAGTCAACGATAAAAAATACAACGCGCTGGACTGTGGGTAATGAGGTCCATTTCTCATTTTGCTCAATTAAAGGGGAACAAAATAAACTACAAACCCCAGATTTGTCGGGAGGAACGTTGCGGTCGCCCGTCATCTAAACACTGCCTTGAATTCTGGGTTTTGCAGTCCTGTCGTGACCCCTCCGCCTTCATGGTTACGTCACATGTTTTTGTGTTTAGCGAGCAAGCTAAGTGTTGATTGCTAAGATTTGGCTTCGAAGAACAGTTAAAGAATTATTAAGACACTTTCAGTACAGCATCTGGGGTATTACATATACTACGTACATATAATAATTACTGAGTTATTGCCAGTTGTTGTATATTAGCGTTAGTTCGTGTTGCAGGCGTTAGCACTAGCAAGTAACTTGCTAACTAACTAGCTAGCTCAGCAAATGTATGGTAATGAAAAAATCTGAGCGCTGCCGGTATAGGAAATGTGATGTAATTCACAGATCTGGACGTGTGTATTTGATCTATTACCGACATGTTGGCGGATCGGTTTGATGTCTAAGTTGTTTGAGAAACCGATCGTTAGGTTAGCTACAGATTTAGGTTGTTGCAGCACTTAAACCATTGGGAAAATTTCCAAGAGCATGAAGTGCTCCAGTAATGGCAAAATACTGATTATTCGTTTTTTTTATCATTGCCCACAGTACTGCAGGGTCACAGATAAGATCCAGTGGTCCACAGATAGTTCGTGAGCCAACACATCTAGTTGAACTGTTTAATTTGTATCAAAAGGCTGTAATTTTCTCACACATTTTTGTGTCTCTTTTGGTAGCCGTTTGAATTCAAGCTGAGAGACTGCGCAACATGTCGTACGTCTTTGTCAACGATTGTCTGCAGACCACTGTGCCTTTACTTCAGGCCTGCATCGATGGTGACTTAGGATACACCAAGCGTCTGCTGGAATCGGGCTTTGACCCCAATGCACGGGACTGTCGCGGCCGGACTGGACTGCACCTGGCTGCCGCTCGGGGGAACGTGGAAATTTGTCGCCTGCTCCATAAGTTTGGGTCTGATCTACTAGCCACTGATGCACAGGGCAATACTGCTCTGCACATGTGTGGCCATGTGGACACTATCCAGTTTCTGGTGTCCAACGGACTCAAGATTGATATCTGGTCAGTGGCTTTATGACTTTATTGCACTTGTCCACCTCCCCATTCTCTGGGACTTCTGCAGTGCACCGTTTTGCACTTTCCCTTCTCCAACACTGCTTGACTGCGCTGAACATTTAAATATTGCTGGGGCACTTTTAGTAGACAGGGTTCTTTGACTCATTACAGTAGTGGACCCTTAGAGCTATATGAAGGACCTTTTACCAAATGGGTTTTAAAGAACCTCATATTACAGTTTCTACATCAAAGAGAAGCATTTAACAATGCAACAAACTGCATTCATTCAGTGGATCTAATCTTACAAAGACTACATATTACCATACTCATACTTGATCTGTTAAGATATGCCAAACCCACCTAAAATTATAGGTCAGTTGTGGAAACACTGCAACTAATTGATCAGTATTCAGACAACTACATTGCAGGCAACCTTTTATTTGGGAAATTCATTTTTAATGCATAAAAGTAGCAAAAGCATTGCAGAATATCTTAAAACTAAAAAATCTCTAAGTATATTAATTGCACCACTAAACTGTGTAAACACCTTTTCTAATGCAATCGCCAGAGTTCACATTTTAATAAGCATCCCTTTTTGTTTTTATACAGTAATCACAATGGAGCAACTCCACTGGTGCTGGCCAAGAGGCGTGGGGTGAATAAAGATGCACTTCGTCTGTTGGAAGGGCTGGAGGAGCAGGAGGTGAAAGGCTTCAATCGCAGCTCCCATTCCAGCCTGGAGAAGATGCACATAGCTGAGAATGAGAGGTGAGCAGTAATCTGAGGGTACTCATCTACCACTCTGCAGAGTTTGGCTCCACACCTGATCCAGGTAGTAAAGGCCCTTAAAGGTGTCTGAATACGTAAGCCAGGTGTGGTGGGTCTTAACTCTCCAGGGTGCTAGATCTCCAGGACTGGAGTCTCTTATTATCAGCTAAAAATGAATGCCTATGTTCTTTTAGAAATGCCTCCAGCTGTTGTAGCACCTATGTCCCTGACTTTCCTCGGGGTTTTAAAAAGTGTTATTTGTCATAGCCAATAAAGATCCAGTCAAATCAATTATATAGTTTTCAGCATGAACAAACATGAAATATCTTAGTTAGCAAAAGTATGTCTTTGATTTCAGTAACTATTGAAACTCCCTTGAGGAGCAAGGACTGCAACCAAATATTTACTTAAACTGTTGTTTAGTCCACACACTGATTTTGGTCTGTTCTACCTCAGTGTTGGTTGCATTTCTTCATGTTTCAGGTCCTGCCACAACTGGATTAAGTTCTAGCCATTTAAAACCACCAATTTTAGGGTTGCTGTCTTCCAACTGGACCTGTCTTGTATTTAGTTCTGTGTAAGGATGTTGAGATCTTATGTTAGAATGCAATATGTAGTGTTTGATTTTTGCCAAACATAATGTTTCTCATTTAAGCCATAAAGTTCTGTTTTTGCCTTATCAGTTCATTTAAAATTTGCCCAGTACTTCTCTGGCTCGTCCAGTGATTCGATAGGTAACCAACATTGGGATAGACCAAAATCAGTCAAGGCAGTGTGTGGTGCTGAATTCGGCATCTTGGAGACCGTGAAACCATTTAGCCAAGACTAAACAGCCCATTTCAGACTAAATATCTGCGATCAAGGACACTTCATACTCCGCCACACTGTAAAAGCCAGACTTTTTGACAATACTGCCCTCATGACGCTCACAGCTGGTTAAAACTGATTTGATACATGGCAAACACACAGTATTTCTGAACTGGTATATAGTCCCTGACTGACCATCATTCAGGGTGCTCAGAGACCTTCAATGCAAACTAAGGCTCTATGCTCCTGATTCTCTGCCTAACCTTGTCTTTGGGAGCTCCCCCATATAGGGGAGAATGCTTTTTTCCAGCAGAAGACTTTTAACTTACTTTGAAATTGCTCTCTCTCTTTTGAATAAAACCTTTAAAAATAATTTTAGTGAATCTTGACCACACTCACTTACACCAGTGGACTAATCAACTGTTAAACCAAATATTTAATTGCAGTCAATGCTGCCCATGGGAGTTGCGATATTTACTGAAATCAGAGACATGCTTTTACTTAAACAGGCAAAAGTGTTTTGACTTCCTATTTGCTGTCCCTCCATACATACTACTGTTGTTCGATGTTTGCTTGATGGTAGGGACGAAATGGTTACTGTTTTTTTTAACCAACGGTTAGTTTTACTATTTCTAATTTTAATGATCATTAAATCTGAGATTTTTCAGCCTTCTAGGATTCCACACACAGCAAAACACCTTGTCACCAAAATAGCAGGCAAGTTTGACTAGTAGCAGGTATAGATGCGGTGCAATGAGCCATTCAGCTAGCTTGTGAAGTCTCTCAGTCATCTGTGATGAAATGGCATAGATGTTGTGTTGTGTGTGCTCTCCACCAGTTCAATGACCTTTTTTTGTTCTAAATACAGTGTTTTTTAAGGCTAACTAAATTATACTGCACATCTGTATTTTATACAACACCCTAGATTCCCACGTGCTTTTGCTCTCATCACTAGATTTAGGGTTTTAACTTCCAGCTTTGCAAATCTACCTCAAGTATAGGCTACACACTTTACACATACGCACTGAGAATTTATTTTAAACCTTGAAACACACCAAACTGGGTTCAACAGCTGTTTCATTCAGGTTCACAAAAATAAACTGTGACGAACCTGTCAAAACAAGGTAAGATAAGGTCAAATAAGTTACCGCTCACTTTTCAAAACAATAGGGAGAATGATAAACAGTGGCATCACCAACAATCTCTGCAACAATGGTCCATGTCTTGTTTTTATTAATATACACTGTATATGATATGCTTTAGGTACATTACTAAACATCTGAGATCAGTTAATTCAGTTAATCTGTTTGCTTTTGCTCCTGTTAGGAGTTTCAGCCTATTTAAGCCACGTATTGTGTAGAATACTGAGTGTTGAATTGTTTACCTCTTAGTAGCATTGTATTTTTGATACATGCTGTTACTCTGCAACAAATTTGGAATCAAACAGACATTCCTAAGTGAAAAATATAGGACTACCTGTCACATATGTCCCTGTTTTTTCCCTACAGTGCCATGGAAAGCCATTCGCTTCTAAACCCCCACCTGCACCACAGCGACGGGGTACTTTCCAGCTTCCGCACCACATGGCAGGAGTTTGTAGAGGACCTTGGCTTCTGGAGGGTTCTACTGCTCCTGCTGGTCATTGCGCTGCTTTCTTTAGGCATTGCATATTATGTTAGTGGAGTCCTACCCTTTACTTCAAACCAATTGGAACTTGTACATTAAGACGTCATGTCCTAATCAGTATTGCACTAAGGCATGTGTGTACTTAAGTCGAGATAACAATGCTTCTTTAAACTTTAATCATAAGTTGTGCAAATGCCTTTATATTGTTTTATTCCTTTATTCTCTGTAAATCTATGTAAATAGACAAAACATTTCAGAAGTTCAGCAAATTTGTGAATTTATTTTCATTTCTTATTGCTACATACATTTACTTGCTTCTTTACATACGTTGCTTATATTATTCTCATTGCTACATTCAGCACACATTCCAAGTAGTTTTTAGATACTGTCAGTATATAACATTGAAAAAGACTGAATTCTTTGCAATTTTGTATTTAAGTGTAGACCTGTATTTGCTATGCTTGTGAAATGACTGAAACTGATCATAAATATGTGAGTGTATTAATGTAGTGTATTTAAATTGAAATATTCGTGTCTTAATTTCACTGAAAGTATCAGCTTTTACAGCTTTGAGTTCTGATTTTTGGTTCTACTCTGTTTTTTTATATGATTCACCATTGGAGTGTAGCACCACTCCTGAATCTGACATTTCATCCATGGTGTTCTAGACTGTATGAATATTAATGGAAGGTCTTTGTGGTGGAGACCCTTTTTCACACTCTTAGCTAATGTCCTATGTGATTAAGTCCTTGAGCTGAATCAAGAGCAGGGGAACACAAAACTGTTGGGTGCAGATAAGCTTTCAGGATTGCAGATGTAAAAGGTTAAAGTGATGGGAAAAGTAAAATGTTCTGAAGTTTTGATCCACCTAATAAGATGACGTTTTATACAGTTCTTGATCTGAATCAATAACTGACAAAGAAGTTTGTACCTTTGCACAAAGGTGACATCTGCTGGTTAAATTTACATAAATGCACAGTGGAAACCCCAAACTTCCACACATTAATCTCAGTTTGATTTGAAAGTTACTTGCATCTGTTTTAATATAAGTTGGTCTGAAATAAAGAGGTTTGATTAAATTTGTATCATTATTTTATCTGAGTCATTTATGAAAATGTGGAGTGAGTTAAGGTTAATATATGTGATGAGAAAAGTTGGGACACTAAAATATAAACAAAAACTGAATGAGATAATTTGTGAATCATGCAAACCCATAGTTAATCATTTAATTGAAAACAGTGCAAAGACAATGTATGTTGACACCCACGAACATTAAACCTTAGTGGTTTATAATTTGAATTTAGTGCCAGCAACACATTTCAAGAAAGACAAAAAATTCAGTTGTACATTGCTAAAAAATATTTAGTGTGATATGTCAATATTAATTTGGATAACTGGCAACCGTCTCCATCAAGAATATGGTCCTTTACCATTCTGTAAAGGACTTTGGCCAAATAGCACAAACTTTTAAGAAAAGCAAACATTTATATTGATATAGTTCAGCATCTACAGTACATATGTGTAGAATTCTTGGTATGCAAGGGACAAGGCCGAAAACACAATATTGGTCTTTGGGCCCTCGTGCAGCACTGCGTTAGGAACAGACAAGGTGTGTAGTAGAAATCACTGCATGGGCTCAGGAACACTTCTGACAGCCACTGTCTGTGAACACAACCTGTTCTACCTTGCAAAGAAAGAACCACCATGCTTATGTAAGATGGACTGACATGGACATTTGTGTTTAAGAAGAGGTTTGTTTTATTTGAATGTACTGGCCTCAGTTTTGAACAGACAGTGATGCAGAATGCAGACACTACACTTCAGTGTGTTAAAATGAACACAGTGCATATTAGGGGTGTAACAATGAATGGATCTGTATTGATGCATTGAACAAAATAGCACACGATCTGATGCATAAAAAATGACACAAAAATTCATGTGTTCGTTCATTCCACAATTGATTTTAATTCATTTTACTGTGAGCAGTGTTTTGTACTGTGAAGACTGAAAAGCAGCTTTTGCTTATGAATACGCTGCTGCATTTGACCTTTAATAATAAAATTATCACATTGTAATTTGTTTGTATGTGTGAGTTGATGGAAATGTAGCAGATCGTGTGAAATTGCAACCCCCAGTATAAAACTGAATTACATCACTGCAAGTATTAAAATATTGAGCGCTTTGGTAAAGAAAGTCCACATTATAGCATTGCACATGAAAAGCAAGAGTCCACACAGCAGTCTGAGAGGAATAGGTTTAAAACATTGACACTTACTTTTAAAGCCAAGAATGGAGCTGCACCTCCTTACCTATCGCCTATGATCATGCAACACATCACTTCCCATCATCTCCGAGCATTAACCACTGCTTTCCTAAAGCCTCCAATGCTCAGTAGAAGAGGAAGACATGCATCAAGACTTGTTTCAGTTCTGGCTCCCCAGTGGTGAAATGAACTAAAGAACCACTGAGTCCCTTGCTGTCTTCAAACAACAACTCAAATCGCACCTCTTCAAGGAGTATCTAGGAAACGAATTAACACTCATATTTATTGTTTACTTATTGTTTATTGTTTACTCTGTCTTTTGCGTTTACATGTCTGGCAGGATTTGTTATGGTGTGTAAGTTAGTGAGTAGTCTCTTAGTAGAATACCTAGCTGTTGATGATTTTAACTGTTCTCAATAACTCAGACTGCTAATCTCATGAATATTCTACATGTCTGCTGTCCACCTGCCATAGTGTTCCTGCTAAACAGTGTCACTCTACACTTCACCACAGAGTTATTCTTTATGCACAATGTACAATGTTTATATTTCTTGAATATATTTTCTATTTTTTGTAATTACTTTAGCCTTTCTTATCTTCTTTTTTGATTTAATTAAATTGTTAAATTATATTTAAACTGGCACTTTTTGTCTTTGGGAATGCTCAGGGTACATTCCACAACATATTCTTGTTTAACTGTGTTAAATGGAATAATCTTAAATATCTTATTTGTCAGTGCCATTGATAGGTCAGCTGGAATAGAAAATAGTATTCAATAGTGCTCTCCCCTCCAAAAGTACATGTTGCAACTAAATTTACTACTGTCATGAATGAAACTTAGATGCAAGTGCAAGTTCAGTTTCTTTTAATACAAAGACACTGTTCACCATGACATGAAAAACTGAATGTAGTGGTGATTTAATAATACACCATAATGTGCTGTACTTAAATGTACTGCAGTGTTAGATTCTACCATTGTATCCTGTCTAGGTAGACTGTAGAAAGAGCATTAGACTAAGATTATTTAGTTTCAAATGGTGTATGCTTAGCGGCACGGTGGTGCAGTGGTTAGTGCTGTTGCCTCCCAGAAAGAAGGTCCTGGGTTCGGTCCCTGGGTTGTCTGTAGGTGCCGTTCTATGTGGAGTTTTCAAGCTCTCCCCATGTTTGCGTTCTGTAAAATTAATCCATGCAGATTCTACTTGTTTACTATAAAAGCCTTTAGTTGAACATACTTACATTGCTTAAAATGCAGTGTAAACTGTAAAAAGAGTTTTTTTAAAAACTGTTTATAAAATATTTATCCATCCATTTCCAACCGCTTCTTCTGTTTCCGCGTCACGGGGAAGCTGGAGCCAATCCCAGCTGACTGCGGGCCTAAGGTGGGGTACACCCAGGCCAGGAGGCCAACCCTTCGCAGGGCAACACAGACAGACAACCATTCATACACACATATGGGCAAATCCAATCAACCTACTGCAAGCCTTTTGGACAGTGGAAGAAATCCGGAGCACCCGGAGGAAACACACGCGAACACGGGGAGAGCTTGCAAACTCCGCACAGAAAGGCACCTGTGGCCAAC
>JBBPDA010124597.1:0-25222 GCA_037974385.1 Arnoldichthys spilopterus | reverse complement strand
TTATAATACTTTTTTACTTAAGCTTTTACTTAGCTTTCTTGAATTCAGAATTTATTTATATATAATTGATTAACTTGTGTGTTATATGTAAATGTGCTATATAGCATATATTTGTGATATAAGTATATATTTGGCCTTATTTCATCACGCAGTAATGAGTATGTCCCTGTGTTTTGCTCTACAGGCTCTGGAGGTGAACAGGGCACTGAACTGTGGCACTGATGTTCTGATGGAGAGTGTGAAGCAGCTAGCAGAAATTGAGTGCCACAAAGATGGCCTTCTTTATAGAGTGCCCATCAGCCTCAACAACAACATTGAGTACAAGGTATTGAGGGGGGGAGAACCACTGATATCAGAAGAAAAATATGCAGTTGTCTTCGAACATTTGGACATATGGTGAAGTTCCTCCGGTAATGCATGTATCAAGTGTTTTTTTTTTTTTTTAACTATTTTTAGGATTGGATCTGCGCATGAAAAAATGTAAAATTTGACAAACAAACACAAATGTGCCTGGATAAACGCTTTATACAGCAGTGGATAACAGACTGTTAGGGGAGGTTCATTCAACCACTTAGCCAAAACTAAGAAGAGCCTTGATGTCTGTCTTTGATTTTCTGAGGATGATGCTCTAAAAGGACGAGCTGTTATCTGTGGTTTGATCATTTCAGATAGGCAAAGAGGAGCTGGACCATTTTTGGCTTTGTAAGCAAGCATCAGCTTTTGAAACTGATGGGGGCAGCTACAGGAAGCCAGTGAAGGGTTCTCCGCAGTGGGGTGATGTGTGAGAATTTAGGTGTGTTGAAGACCAGAGGTGCTGCTGCATTCTGAATTAGCTGTAGAGGTCTTGTGACCCTCAGAGGAAGTCCAGCCAGGACTTGTTTTGTACACCAGTCTAGCAGTGGTTAATGTTCATTTGTACTTGGTGTACTTTTTTAAGAATGTTATCCAGAGTGTGGGAATATTTATGGTTGGCCCTTTGTTAATTATTGATGTAGTTGGCCCTGCACTTGGATTTCTCCTTGTTCTTCTTCTTGCATTTGCATTTGGATCTTGTCCCATCTGTGTCTAAACTCTAGAAAATGTTCTTCATCTGCTGAGCAGCTGATTTGGTTGGCACTGTACTTGGCGTACTTTATTCCTTTATTAAACAAAGTGTAGGCTTTGAAATATTTTGCAGTAAACTGTCTAATTAGTTAATTAATTGATGTGGTTGGCCCTACACTAGGTTTTCTTCTTCTTCTTCTTCTTCTTCTTCTTCCTCTTCCTCTTCTTCTTCTTCTTCTTCCACTTGTTCTTCCACTTCTTCTTTTTTTTCCACTTCTTTTTCCTTCCATTTCCATTGTCTAAATATTTCATGATAACTTGACCAAAAGAATTTCTGAAAAGTCTCATAACTGCAACAGTTACAAATGTGGCACATAATTATTTATTTTTTCTTATTTTAGTAAGATCTCTTAATGTTAGTTAGGAATTTTGCCCACTGATTAATAATAATAATGCTAATAATAATAATGTTAATTTCTTATAGCAACGTTCACAATCTGGATTGCTATTATACATTGTGAAAAGTGTGGTATTTGAGGCTAATAGGTGTACAAGTGAGCTGAGGGGGCTCCACTCATCTCATCTGAAGATCCCCAGCAAACCCAAGCACTGGTGCCAGGTAGCTGGCAAGTGTATAGAGTGTATGCTGTGAAATTGTTGTGTCTGTCTGAATACGCTCACACTGAGTCTAACAATATCACAGTGTTTGACAGGTGCAGTTGTAACAAGATAATGATAATAATAACGATATTGATTAATTAAATATATCAACATCAACACTTATTGCTAAAAAAATTAAACTTGAAGATGTTTTTTTTAATGTGGAAATGATGTACACATTTGTAGTAAGTAAATTTACTGAGTCCCTTGTTTCAGTGTGTATAAACTTGTTTATCTTTTTAAGAGTCACATGTAGCCAAAACTACAGTTATGAATGCAGTAACCCGATCTATGGGACGACTGTGAACCCCTGCATCCTTCAAAAGACATGTGGTGGCTCAGGAGGGGAGAGTGCTCTGATTGGAGGGGGTGGCTCTATCCTGGGTCTAGGGACTGACATTGGCGGAAGCATTCGAATCTCAGCAGCATTCTGTGGCATCTGCAGCTTTAAGCCCACATCCAACCGGATAAGGTTTTCATGCAGGCTTATACCTTTTATACACACTCACCTAAAGTCCAGGAAAGAGATTTGGATTTCATGACAAAAGATTAGAGATGAAGTTCAGTTCAAGTTCAAGTTTACAAAATTTTCTTCATAACCCTAAATCATCACACACCTGCCTCACACTGCTACATTGTTGAGGACTGTCAGAAATTTCCCTGTATTTTGCACTTTTGTTTGTACTATATTTTTAAGGGATATATTTATCATTATGCAACCTGTGTCTATCCTCTCAAATTACAGCTCAGTTAAAAATCTGTACTAAGTTTCACCTTTTTCTGTACTGTAATTTTTATAGACAGATGAAGGTTTCATGGTGATTACTTGTAAGCAGTGTTAGGGTTGTAATAGCCATGAATGTGTGCGTAAACAGCCACCACATGAGTAGCATTGTTCACAGACTGGACATTTGTCTAAAGTATTAAAAGATATGTTCACCAAGGTCATCTCTGAGCTAAAACATCTGCTGCTGACACAATGTTACTACTAGAGAACTTGCCGAACTTGTCTAAAATGAATGGGTTCATAGAAAGTCTTTGTGCAAAATTATAATGTGTAAATGACTTAGACAAATGCTCTCATTTCTTCAACATAGAACAGCACAACATATTTCAAAACAACTGTGATATTTTGAAATGTTGTTGAGCTTCAGTTACAAAGTAATGTGTTAGTGAAACTCTGCTACTTTTGGCAGTGAGAAGTAATGTAAAAATGTTTTAAATTAAATAATGCAGTTACAACTACTGAAATTTAAAGTGGCTCATTACACATTACTTTTGTATTGCATGAAAATATCAATGTATAGTAACACTATTAAAACTGGTAAGAAATGATTTGCAATTATTCTTTCCAAAGAAACACACAGTTTTAAACCACAAATATTTGTTTTTGAACATTGTGCCAATAAGAGGACTGGTAGGCTGACTGTAGCTTATAGAGCTTGCTTATAGCTTTATCTCAAGGTTCCACAATTTTGCCATGAACTGACCAAAATCTGAATTAAGTAGGTACAGTGATGCTTGAAAGTTTGTGTCCCTGTTGTAGATGCTCACCTTGTCTTTAACAAGAATTTAACTAAATATCTATTAAATGCAACTAAACATTAATTTGAATGTAGTAGATTATATGAAATCTAACCCTAAACCTAACCTTAATTTAACCTAAACTTAACCCAAAACTTAAATCTAATACCAATACTAACTCTTAAGATAATCCTTTTGTTGTTGATAATCCACCGAGTTTCACCAGAGAGTTTGCTTACCATATAAAGCATCTGCAGATAAATTTGCCATACATCATCATCATACAAATCCTACAAGTTGGTAAAGGCCCTTTAAACAAATAAGACAAAATATTATGCTTGGTAATTTATTTATTGAGGGCAATTAGCTAATATTAAGTATCTGCCTGGCATATTTAAATAAAAATATAGAACATTTGGTCAAACTTTACTTCAGTAATTCTCTTTAGATTATCTACAGATGCTTTAATTGTAAACAAACTATCTGGTCAATTTATTATAATATTGCTAAGAATTTATTGAATTGATGGAACCAGTTGTGAGCAATGCTGTTTTTGACTTGTACTCTTTGCATGTAGTTTGCATGGAGTGACTGCTTCTGCTAAAGGCGTGAAATCAGGTAAAGTATAAAAAATTGTTGACTAGAGTTTCTAGAGTATCTTTGTAGAGAAAACATTATTGAGTCTTTGAAAAGCACCATGGCTGTGTATTTTGTTTTTTAAGTCTGTGCTTGATTACAGTTCAGTCTTCCATTGTTCCCATGGCTAGAGATGTGGAGAGTTTGGCTCTGTGTATGAGAGCTTTACTCTGTAAGGACATGTTCACTCTGGACCCTACAGTTCCACCATTGCCATTCAACCAACAGGTGCTCCCCTCAACAATTCTACAACAAGTTTTCTTCAACAGTTCTAATTTGATAATGACACACAATATTTAATTACACCTTCTCTCTTTGAACAGGTATATGAAAGTTCAGATTGCCTGAGGATTGGTTACTATGAGGATGATGGGTACCTGCAGCCATCTCCAAGCATGATCAGAGCTCTGCGAGAGACCAAGAACCTTTTGGAACAAGCAGGCCACACGGTATCCACATTGCATTTTAAATGAAAATGAGCAAATCAGCTGCATAAAATAAACATTATACAAGCCCAATTTCCAGAGAAGTATGGGGTATTTTCCAAAATGCAAACAAAACTAAATTTTGTGATATGTTAATTCATGTGAGCCTTTATTTAGCTTGAATAGTACAATGGAAAAAAATTTCCATTTTCCGTTTTACTGACCAATTTGATTGTATTTTCTGAATGTCCATAAGTTTAGGCCATTTGATGGCTGCAACACTTAACAAATGTTGGTACAGAGGCATGTTTACCATTGTGTTAAATCATAGTATAATAGTTTTGCAATTGGAAATTTTGTCCATTTTTGCTTGACTTCAGCTGCTCAACAGCCTATTGTCACTGCTGTTTGATCCTCTTCATGAAGTGCTATAGATTTTCAATAGGAGGTAGATCTGAATTGGTAGCAGGGCAGTCAGTCAAGGCACTCCATGTCTGCAAAAGCTGTTGTAGCCTGTGCAGAATGTCTGACATTGTGCTGCTGGAATAAGCATGAACTGACCCATGCTGTGGGCACTGATGCACCCCCATACCGTCACAGATGCTGGTTGATAACAAATAGGATGGATTCAATTTTCGTCTTTGACACAGAAAACCTGACATGTTATTTTCAAAAACAAGCTGAAATATGGACATATTTGACCACAGCACACAGTTTCACAGTTCTGACCTTGCCCTTTACACACTGAGATGATTATTTTACAATATTTTGTACTGTAGATGTTGAAAGACTTTAATACTCTGCAATTTTGCATTTTGAAATGTTACTATTAAACTGACTAACAATTGTCTCCCATCAGCTATGGATGGGATTTGTGGAGTCAAGTAAGACTGAAAATGCTAATTATTTTCAACAGTTTGAAATTCTGCTGTGTTAATCATATGATTTGTACCACGTCATGCTTTTGTACAGTAAAACCTGATTTAAACACAAGAGCCTGACTCAGGTGTGTTTGGAGTTGGAATATGTTAGCTACCAACACAGTCGAGATGGGTAATCAATAGATATAGAAAGACTGAAACCTTATTGCATTAGCTCTTAAACAGTGATTGGAAGGCTCTTGTTATAGACTATGGATTGTTATAGACTATGGATAAAAACGTTGTTTCATATTTTGTATTTGTTTATCATGTTGTTTCAAATATAAATATCATTATTAACTGCTGTGTTTTTAATCTTACTTTTAAAGCTCTGTTGCAGAACTGTGGAAACAACACAGCGATATTGAGGTATATGAGTTTCACGTTGTACTTCACTGCGCACTCTATTAGAACCTCCTACCTTGTGCTTTCACTTACTGGATAGGGCAGTGTGTTATAATAAGTAATGTGTTTCAGGTGCAATTTTGTCCCATTCTTCCTGCAAAAAAGTCTTAAGGTGGGCAACAGTACAGGGTCTTTGTTGTCGCATTTTGTGCTTCAAAATGTGCCATGCATTCTCTATTGGAGACAGGTCAAGACTGCAGGCAGGCCAGTCAAGTACCCGTACACTCTTCCTCCGCAGCCAGGACTTTGTAATGGGTGCAGAATGTGGTTTTGCATTGTCTTGTTGAAATATGCATGGGCATCCTTGGAAAAGGTGTCTTCTTGAAGGCAGCATATTGTGCTCCAGAATCTCTATGTACTTTTCAGCATTAATGGTGCCATCAGAGGAGTGCAAGTAACCTTTGCCAAGGGCACTGACACAACCCCATACCATGACAGACCCTGGCTTTTAGGCTTGTTGAAGTCTAAAACAATCTTTGAAAACTTCTTTGAAGTATTATGCTTTTCCCATATCACCCATTTCTTGGGTGTTAGCTGATTTTTGCATGTAAGGGTACATTACATGTAAGCTGTAACAGCCAGTCACCAGATTCCAGAAAAAGCCATTCTTATTGGTTCAATGAAACTCACAGGACTGACTGCTTAGGTACTGAGTGATAGAAATAATTCAGACAGAAATGTAAAAGTACCCCAGTAATAATTGTCATGTGGATTTAAGCCTGACTGCTGTATATCTGGCTGCTTTTAGGTGCCCTGAGTTACACCATTCTGTACAACCTACTCCCAGTGGGGGTCGTGCCTGTGACCACAGTAACAGCTGAAGATGAAGCCAATCTGGATCATTACCGAGGACATTTTGGAGACATCTGGGACATGCTGTTTGTCAAGGTTTATGTGAAAATGTAGAAAAAATTGAAGTGAAAGTGACTCTTTGAAGTGAACCTGAAATCAAAATTAAACTTTCTTTACCATGTGACTTCACGTGAAGAAAAATGTCATTTCATTTTCTACAAAAATGAGGCACGGATTCAGATTATTGGCTGTCACTGTATACCAGTCATGTTCCTTATGCAACATCCACTTCCCCATTTACCATTAAGTGAAATTACTTAGCTAGCTAGCAGTTTTTACATGTTACTTCAAAGGAAACTTTTTTGACTTTACAATGTATTTATTCAGCAAAAAATATCAACAGATATAGTAAATATAATATTGTATGCACGTTTTGTTTGTCCATTTATAGCTTTAAATTCTAATAAGCATATTTTAGAATGAATTCTAAAAGAGACAGCTCCATATGTGGATGGGTTAAATGCAGAGGTCACATTTCAAAATGCACAAATGCACTTTTATCACACTCTAAAAAACACCATGATTTATAAACAACATTTCTGAACCTGCACTATTACTGCTTTTGTCTACAACATACACTGATCAGACATAATATTAAAAACACATGCCTAATATTGTGCTGGCCCCCTTATGGTGCTAAAACAGCTCTGACTGTGGTGCACTGTGTGTTCTGAACCCTTTTTATCAGAGTCAACATTCACTTTTTAAGCCTGGGATCAGACCAGACAGGCCAGCCATCACCACATGCATCAATGAGCCTTGGGTTCTCATGACCCTGTTGCCAATCCACATCCGCATCATCTAACTGTCACAATGAGATCCTTATCAAAGTGGCTCAGATCCTTACGCTTGCCCATTTTTTCTGCTTCCAGCACATCAACTTCGAGTAAAGAACTGACTGTTAATTTGCTGCCTAAAATATCCCACCCAGCTGATGGGTACCACTGTAATGAAATACCTAGAAAGTCAGCGTTGTTCGCTTTGCATGTTAGTGGTCATAAAGTAAAGATCAGTGTACTTCCCTGAAACTGCATTATATTGAAACACACATGTGTTTTCATGAGAACTACAGATATTTTGTGGAAGGGGAGGGTTCATGCAAGTTGGAGCCCAGTGTTCACTCCAAAGATCTGACTTGTGGATGACAACTACATTCCTACACTTGACCTGATCTACACTGGGGGAGATGCTAAAGCGAGGGTCAGCAACTTCAGGTTGCTTGGGGTCACCCTCAATGCTAACCTCAAGTGTGAAGGGGCACACACCAGCTTTCACAAAAAGACATGCCAATGCCTTGAAAACATCCTGGGTGTCCACAACAGTCATCAGTACTTTATAAAGGTGTGCTGTGGAGTCCATTCTCACAGGGCATATTATGGCAGCTGTTTTGCTCAAGAGAAGAAAGCCCTGCTAAGAGTGGCAAAAACAGCTCAAAAGATCATCAGCACACCACTCCCAGCAAAACAGAACATTTACATCACACACTGTCTCAGAAAGACAAAGAACATTATGAAGGACCATAATCACCCTGCCCTACCACTTTTCTCTTCCTTGCCCTCAGGCAGGAGACTCAGGGCAATCTACACACACTAGAGTTTTTACCTCAGTGCTGTCAGACTGTCAGATACACACAAATGTGATATGTAGAGGTTGTTTACAAAGTGCAATAAGAAAGGCTGATAAGGTGTAATGCTCATAATGTTCACAATGTGCAATAAGAAATGCTCATAAATGCTAATAATACTCATTATACTCAATAAAATGATTCATAAAAGGACTCTTTGGACTCATGACTTGTAAAATACCCCTTGACCCACTAAGTCAAAATCAATGTAGACATGTAATACTGCACACATCAGACACAAAACCACCATATTAGATTAATATCATTATTAGAAAACAGCATTTTAGGGAAAAATTTAGATTTTTTGTTCTATAGCTCATAAAGGAATTGACCCACTGACTCAAAATCAATACAGAGTTGTGTTACAACACAGCACAAATCAGACACATCACTTTTTATTGAATTTTACTGTAGTTTATATTTTACATTAGTAATTCACTGATAAAACAGCATTTAAATGAAAGTCTTGATTTTTGTCCCATAGTTCTCATACTGAGCGACCCACTGACTGATAATCACTGCAGACTTGTAATACTACACTGCAGAAATTAGACACACCACTCTTCATTGTTTTTTAGTATACCTTAAAATTTTTTAATAATAATATACTGATAAAACAGCATTTGAATGGAAGTCTTCATTTTTGTTCAATAGGTTCTATGTCTCTATGTTCCACTGACTCAAAATCAGTGCAGAATTGTAATACTACACTGCACAAATTAGACATGCATCTCTCTACATGGCTCTGGATAAGAGCGTCTGTCAAATCCCATAAATGTAAAATGTTTATGACATCGGACAACTTTTGGTTACCAGGTTACGTCACTGTTGTTACCCAGTTCGAACCGGAAACTCGATTTTTGGACATTACATGTGTGAAGATGCATAATTTTCAATAAACTGCTTTACTGTGTGTTCTGAACTGCACAATTTATTGTGTAGTGTTAATATTATGTACATACTGGTTTAACCTCTTTTTAATGTATACAGAAGTGCCAGTGTTTTAACCACAATCTGCATATATTTACCACTCTGCTACTCCTGGCATGGTCTAGTGGTTAGGACATTGTGCTTAGCACCTGAAGGTCGCAGGTTCAAGTCCCAGCCCGGGCACTACTGAGGTATCCTTGAGCAAGGTACTATCCCACTACAATGCTCCACATCTTGGAAGTCACTTTGGATAAAAGCATCAGCCAATTGAAAAAATGTAATGTAAAATGTTTATTTCGAACAGAACATGGTTAACCCTATAAATGTCCACACACTAACAAGGCTTATGTAGTTCTTGCACAATTATGATGTGTGCAATATAATATAGATTGCATTTTCTTGCCTGTATTATGATCATATATGGTGTAATTATATCAACTGTTATTATGTCTGTAAATGTCATTTAGGCAATGTTGGTGTATAATCACAGTGTTCTTAAATTATAATAGAATTATTATATATATTATTATATTAATATATAGTAAAATTTATTTTAAAAATGTGCATAAAAAAACAACTGATTTATGCTTTGCAACTGCTCGCACCCTCAAATCCTTAAGTTTACCTTAACTTGGTTGTTGTTAAAACACTTGTGGTCCATTATCCATTAAATGTTTATTTTCTCCTTGTCTTGTGAAATTCCTCGTTCTGTGAACTGCATAACTGCAAAGGACACAAAGTTCACGCTTGGAGAAAAACAATCAGGAACACCGCGTTTCTAAATGCAGAACGGGTTGAACAGCTGGCACAGATCGGGCACTGACACTGTCGCCATGACAGCATGGGCGAAACATGTTCGCGCATGCGCTGTGCAAATCGGGTTACCTGTTCAAATGAGAAGGGTCTGCCTGCAGTCAGCGTGAGATGTGGAGCTCCACAGTTCTAAGGAAATGTGTTTTCACACTCTCAGTGTGAATCTTACTGGTTCCCACGGTTTGTGCTTGTGAATCCAGTGTCACGGGTTTTCGCTTTCTGTGGAGCTCCACACTTTACATTGACTGCCAGATGATACCCATGGGGTTCAAATAGGGTAACGACCCTCACCATGGCAACTTACGGTGCTCGCTGAACCTGCTCCCGCTCGCAGATCAAACTGCTTCGGAGAACAAACCAATCAGACACTGCAACCTGGGCGGGGGCGGGACCTCTTTGGCCCCTTGCTCTACTTGATTGGCTTATTACTACAACCGTCTTAATCTTAATAAGCGACGTCGTAAAACGGACAGAATTGCTGCATTTGTTGTAAAAAAAAAAATCTGGAAAATCAGTTTAAGACAAACCCCCTTCTGTTATTACAGGGCTGGTGTCTCGCCACCTGGAAGGACGGAGTATATCACACACACGCGCACACACGTCACCTCCCTCTTTTGTTCACACACCGATGTTAAGTCGAAACATTAGAAGTCGTTATATCCGAACTGACAGCACTGCAGAGAGAGAGAACACAATGCTACACACGGAAAGTGAATGGGCATCAGTTGCGGCTGCTCTGCTGTGTGGGGCCGGAGTTACCGCGCTGCTGCTCAAGTGGCTCGGACACCAGAGGGTCCAGAAGAAGATCCAGCGCGCACGCGCCAGGAGAGATGCAGGACTCAGTCAGGCACAGCAAGCTGTGCAGGAGTTTAAGGAAAAGGTAAAAACTCGGACACGACCATCTGGTACGCGCTCGAGAACATACTGGATAGGCTGGTAAATCATGTGCTGATTTTCGTTTTTATACATAGATGCCGCATGAATGTATTATCATTTTTATGCTTCAGCACTTTAATAATGTACCAGCTAATGAGTTTAGCAGAACCCCAGGGATTAAATATTGGGACGCGTCTCAAACTACATTCTTCCACCATTAGAAATGCATTCAGTAGTGTAGTAAGAAAAGTAGAGACGTGTTGAGACGTAGGCTTGGTCTTGCTGCTCCTGCTGTGTTAAACAGGGATGGGCAGCTTCAGTCCTGGAGGGCTGGTGTACAGCAGAGTTTGGAAGTTCCTCTCCTTAGACACTCATTAAACCTGGCAGACAACAGGTAAGCTGATGAAAGCAGTGCTGGAGAACCTACTTTGAAAGCATGACTAAGCAAGCTACCAACTACATCATACTGGAAGAAACCTTACAGCAGAGGAATCTAGGAAGGAATCTGCAAGTAGTTTGTAAAAAAAATGCACAAGATTTAATATTATAACAAAATACTATATACAAAAAGGTCACAAGCAGCGAAATGTGACTTAAATCCAGTTTGCTGCAAAACTGGACCTTAAAAACTAAAACAATTCAACTGTCACCTTCAAATATTATCAGACTTTCTCTTTCTGTTGGAGCTTGTCTCTTTATCCTGCATATTAAATGCAGTTTTTACAGAATGAAATGTAGGTGCATGTGAGCCTGAGAGAATTAGGTGGAACAGATCTACAGCACTCTACCACAACAGGCACATGTACACACAAGCTTAAACAAGGCTTAAGCTGGGTTTCAAGAGGTGGTCATTTATCCATGATGTTAAAAGGGCGGGTATTGCTTACTAGTCAGTGACAAATTGACTGGGCATGTTCACAGTGGTCAGATTCATAAAATAAAAATGACAGATAACTTCCTTCCTTTCATCTCTGTAGTTTCAGTAGTTACACAAAAGGGGCAAAGAGTAATTTAACTAATAAACTATGCAATGTAACTGAACTGCAGTAGCTACAAACTACTGCACAATGAACTACTAGTTCAGTAGAAAAACTAAAAAGTTCATAAGAAAGTTCATAAAACAAAACCGAAAGGCTAAAAACAATGTGGCATGCAGTGACATTTATCATAAAGTAGAAATCTGAGAACTTGGCCATGATCACCTTTTACATACAGTACAGCATATTCCATGTATTCCTGGCATGATCACTTGATACCCTCGCACCTGTGATTATGGCTGTGCCACACTGTATTGTTTATTATATTCTGTCACTGTTCCTTCCTGTGACAAGAATTTGTCATTCTTCGATTTTGACGATATCACTAATGACATTTACATTCTCACAATCTCACACTTTTAGCCAATTTAATTATTATTTACATGTCTACAAAAGAAAGATGTTTTACAACAGGGTCCTGGAGTTTAAGGGACCTTGGGCCCTGGGCCGAAATAAGAGAACCTTTATAAGTCCCACAAATCACCACGGGCTTTTGAAGTGCTGGTAACAAGCCTGATGGTCCCTCTCTTCTTTACTCTGGATCATGCTCACATATGGCTTTTTCTTGTTTTTAAATTGGGGCCCACGCACTAAAGAGAATGAGGATCACCCCCTCCCCACCTGGGGCTTGAACCTGTGCTGCCATGTTTGGAAGGAATCTCTAGAACCATGCCGAACCCTGACACATTATCTAATATTGAGTTTTTCCTTTGCACATAAAAAATCTCTGTACTGTATATGATGAGATATCTAAAGTCAAACAATTTTATAATTCGTATATAATCATAAGGGCTTGATCCTGTAACTTACTCAAGACCAGGCACAGGCCTAATTCATATTTCTTTCTTTTTGCAGAATCCTGGACTTGACCTGAGTCCCATTGTGGTTCTTTCTTTGGCTGAGCTCACTAAGCAGATAAAAGATGGGTCCCTGCAGCCTGCTGCTGTGCTCCACTCCTACATGGACAAGGTTCAGTCCACTTACATGACTTTTACAGCAGTAAATTGCTTGAACACAAGTGCACACATTCCCAATATCTGGTGGTCAATAATTGGGACATAAAAAAGCATGAACCAATATCACTAATTTTTATAATGTTAAATATATGTTATAAGGAGAAAAGAATTAAAATGAATAATAAAGCCAATGTGACTGGGATAACGGTGTGGTTTTATTTATCACTACTACTAATCTGCAAAGCCCACTACAGACCATCTATAAACCACACAGTGTTGCATGGTTAAAGGGAACTTTGTGCTGGCATGATAATTTGAGCCAATGATTGTAGTCCACTGCTTTGCATTTTTACCAAGCATGTGAGACCCTGACTCACCTCACTTATGTAATGTTTTCTCTGCAAACCATACATTTCCATAAGAACATGATAAGAATAGAATGTTCCCTACCTTTGTAACTTTACACTAAATGTTATGTAACTTACTGTATATGTTTATTGGATTGTTTATTAACCTGAGTGTCTGGAGAGAGAGTAATGGGTGAACCAGGCCATTGAATGTGTAGGGTATCATTACTTTACAGCTTTTCTCTTTAACCTCGCTGCAAGAAATATGGAATGTAAAGGCAACTAAATTTGTGTCACATCACCATTATAGCTACTGCAAGGAAATTCTTTCTTCGTCAATTTTTACTGAATATCTTATTACATCACAGTGTAAACCATGCATTCTGAATATACATCCATATGCCAACTTTGCAGTGCTAGATTATTTTGTCAGTATATGTAGGCAGTTGTAGTCTTGAACTGCACAGATGCAATAAATAGACAAAAATGAACAGTGGTTCAGAAAGAATTTTTTCTTTAAACCCACTTATGCAGTTTTCATGAATATTCATGACATTTAGTAATGTTTTCTTTTTGGGATTTGTTCTAAGGTAAGAAAAGAATGCATGCAAACTTGAGCATGTATATACACATTTGAGTGCTGATGTGTTTGTGCACAGTAATTGGTTATGAATTTAATACAGTTTTTTAGACCAGTGTTTTAAAGACCCTTCGCAAGAAATGTTTTACAGTTAATGCAAAATAATGCAAAAAGAGTTATCTTTACCTAAACTAAAATATAAAGCAGCTGGGTGTCATCATTGTAGCTGACTAGCTGAACTGAATTCTGATTATACTAAATCAGTTTATTTAAATTCTATCTAAATTACAATTCAGTATTTATTTATATATATTTATTACATTTAAGTACAATTACCATCATGTTATGTGCTATATAGCATATATTTGTGGTATAAGTATATATTTGGCCTAATTTGTTCATGCAGTAATGAGTATGTCCCTGTGTTTTGCTCTACAGGCTCTAGAGGTGAACAGGGCACTGAACTGTGGCACTGATGTTCTGATGGAGAGTGTAAAGCAGCTGGCAGAAATTGAGTGCCACAAAGATGGCCTTCTTTATGGAGTGCCCATCAGCCTCAAGGACAACATTGCATACAAGGTACTGAGGGAGGGAATATGACTATTATATACGCTATCAGCCGTAACATTAAAACCATTATTGTTTTTAGCTCTTTGGTGGGATAACACCCGCTAGGCTAGCCATTGATCCCAGTGGGCATCAGTGAGCCTTGGGTGCCCAAGACCCTGTCGCCATTTAACCAGTTGTCCAACCTTGGATCACTTTTAGTAGGTACTAACTACTGCAAACTGGGACCACACCCGAATTTGGAGATGCTCTGACACAGTTTGGCCCTTGTCAAAGCTCAGATCCTTAGTTTCCCCATTTTTCCTACTTCCAACACATCAAATTCAAGAACTGATTATTCACTTGCTGCCTAATCTATCCCACCCCCCTGACAGGTGCCATTGTAAAAAGATAATAATAATAATTAAGGTTATTCACTATCAGTGGCTTTTTATGTTGCGGCTGATCAGTAAATGTAAAGAGGGTAAAATAACCATAAAAGTGGTGATTGGTAGATATCGGTATGTTAGATATAATTGCATACGCAGCAGTTGAT
This sequence comes from Arnoldichthys spilopterus, assembly GCA_037974385.1. Lineage (NCBI taxonomy): Eukaryota > Metazoa > Chordata > Actinopteri > Characiformes > Lepidarchidae > Arnoldichthys > Arnoldichthys spilopterus. The sequence goes on along the minus strand of JBBPDA010124597.1, from coordinate 10,491 downwards.
TTGGTTGGCACTGTTTATAACATTTATTTGTTCTTACCATTTCTTACAGTTTTTAGGACAGTGCTGATTTATTCAGTGGTTTTATGTTTCAGAACAGCAACAGATACAATTGTGGCACATAATTACTTATTTTTTCTTCATTTTAGAAAAATCTTTTTATGTTAGTTAGGTATTTTGGCCATTAATTAATAATAATAATGCTAATAATAATAATGTTGTTTTTCTATAGCACCTTTCACAATTTGGATTGTTATTATACATTGTGAAAAGTGTGGTATTTGAGGCTGAGGGAGCTCCACTCATCTCACCTAAAGATCTCCAGCAAACCCAAGCACTGATGCCAGGTAGCTGGCAAGTGTATGGAGTGTATGCTGTGGAATTGTTGTCTGTCTGAATACATTCACACTGAGTCTAACAATATCACAGTGTTTGACAGGTGCAGTTGTAACAAGATAGTCAATGATAATGATAATTCCTTTCTTATGTCAGTGATTTTAATGTTCCGACTGATCTGTGTAAATATGGACAGGTATGCACTAGTAGTGAATGTTGTGTTTAAAGACCTTCTGTCAAGATTTACACAATGCAGCCATATCCTTTATTCCCCCAAAAAAATGAATAAAACTCTTTTTACCACATATGGATCCTTTAAGACACATATGTTGTGTCCCATTTTTAAAGCCTGTTCAAATTAACTTTTTGTTTGTGTCTGTTCCTGTGTGAGTTCAGGGCTATGATTGTACTTGTGGAGTGTTGTGTAAGCTGGATGATCCTGCACTTATGGACAGTGTGGTGGTCACTGTTCTGAAGAGGCAGGGAGCAATTCCTTTTATCAAAACCAACGTTCCACAGGGCCTTCTCAGGTAAATTGATTGATTGAATGATATTAAATTATTTAATTATAAGATGAAATATATCAACATCAATAGTTATTGCTAAAAAATAAAATGTGAAGACGTTTTTTTTTAATGTGGATATAATGTACACATTTGTAGTAAGTAAATTCACAGAGTCCCTTGTTTTAGTGTGTTTAAACTTGTTTATCTTTTTAAGAGTCACATGTAGCCAAACTGTGTCTGTGCACTACAGTTATGAATGCAGTAACCCGATCTATGGGACGACTGTGAACCCCTGCAACCTTCAAAAGACATGTGGTGGCTCATCAGGAGGGGAGAGTGCTCTAATTGGAGGGGGTGGCTCTATCCTGGGTCTAGGGACTGACATTGGCGGAAGCATTCGAATTCCAGCAGCATTTTGTGGCATCTGCAGCTTTAAGCCCACATCCAACCGGATAAGGTTTTCATGCAGGCTTATACCTTTTATACACATTCACCTGAAGTCCAGGAAAGAGGTTTGGATTTCATGACAAAAGATAAAGATGCAGTTTAGGGAACATTCAAATTTAGAAAATTTCCTCATACCCCAAATGTAGATCATCAGGTTGGTTGAGTTGGTGTCCAAGGCTTATGTATGAGGCTAATATTTGGTTAAAAATCATCACAGACCTCATACTGTTAAGTTGTTGAGTAATCTCAGAACTTGCAGTGAGGACAATTGCCTGTTGGCTTCTGGGTTTCTGTGTTGATCAGAAGTGCTCATGAGCAATACGTTAATAGAAAAGTAGTAATTTTTTACTTAATTTTATTTAGACAAATGAACCCATTGACACAATACAGAATAGCATAAAATACAAACTACATTAAAAAAATAAAAACAAGTATCTGTTATATGTTAATTCACGTGAACCTTTATTTAAATGACAATAGAACATAGAGAAGATTTTCAATCGTTTTAGAGACAAACTTAATTGCATTAAATACATACATTTAGAATATGATAGCTGTAACATGCTCAGCAAAAGTCAATCATAAGATTAAAAAGTGCACAGAATATTCAAGTTACACTGGTTTGGAAGACTCCACATTAATCAGGGTAATCATTAGCAAGTGAAGTATTAGGTCTGGGTATAAAAGTAGCATCCATCAAAGGCTCAGTCTTTGCATGCAAGAATGGGTTGTGGTTCACAGAATTCATAAGAGGATTTTTGGTCAGTTTAAATGGAACATTTCTCAATGCAAGATTGCAGAGAATTTAGATCTTTCAACATCTACAGTACATATTATTGCCAAAAATCTCAGAGAATTCAGAGATGTCTCATTGCATAAAGAGCAAGGCTAAAAACCAGTGCTGAATGTGTGTGATCTCAAAAGTCTCAAGAGGGACCACCATTTGGAAAACCATTGCAATTTGAAACAAGGATTACACCGAACATGGAATAGAATATCTTTATTGTCGTTGTACAATATAATTAAGATTGCTGCTTCCATACACTATAAAGACATAAATAAGTAAAAGTATAATATAAAATAATATAACAGTAGCTTAAAACCAATAAATGGACAAAAAACCAAAAACTAGTAAATGTAAATACCATCAACATGACAAATAATGGCAATGGAACAGAAACAGAATTCCAGCAGTGGCAATATCAGTGATGATTAAAGACGGCATCAGTATTAAGTAAAAACATAACACTAGATAAATGGCAATTTAGTGAATAAGGTACAGGCAGAATGACAACAATAGAAATAGTTTACTGCAGTATTTATTTGATAAAGCAGCAATGACAGACTACAAAAAACTAATAAAAAAGCTTAAATGAAGGTAAAGTGCAGACTGTGAATCTTGTGAGGTCAGTTATGTCAGACAGGTTTTTATACAGATTTATAATCTATCACGGAGGGAGATGTGTGTGCTGATTCAGACCAGTTATAGCTCTGGGAGAAAAGCTATTTCTCAGTCTGGTGGTGTGTGCATAGAGAGTCTTGCAAGGTCTCCTGGATGGGAGGAGTTCAAATAGGCGTTGTCATAGGTGTGTTGAGTCCTTGCAGATACTGCTGGCTTTCCTGAGGCAGCATGAGGTTTAAATGTTCTCCAGGGATGGAAGCTGTATCCCGATGGTCTTCTGAGCACTGTACACGATCTGCTGTAGAGCTTTTCTATTTGTTGCTGTGCAGCTGAAATACCACACAGAGATGCAGTATGTCAGCATGCTCTCTGAGCATCTGTTGAGGTGGACTTGCTTTTTTTCAGTGTCCTCAGTAAAAATAACCGCTGTTGTGCTTTCTTGGCCAGCACACTTCACCACAGGTACATTTCACTACATGTTGTACTTGTATAACTATGTACGTGACAAATAAACCTCTTGAACTGGTGTTCCATCAAGTCATCTGCAATATGTACACCCAGTAAACTGAAGCTGGACACTCTGTTCACTCTTTTACCTCTTTTCCACTATACTGGTGCCAGTGGTGGTTCTAAACCTAGAACTGGTTCTGTGCATTTACACCAAAAAAGACTAGTGCTGGTGCCAAAAAGGGCTTACATTTGATTTTTACATTCAAAAGCAACATGTCACGACTTAAAGGAAAATTGATAAAAACCAAACAAAACAGATGCCTTCTGTACGCAATGTTTTTCTCCATCAAAAAAACTCCTACATCAAAAACTCCCATTACTTCACATATGGTTCTCATACCTGCCAAAATTCAGGACAGTTCTCAAAAAGCTCCAAGGTAGAACTGGCTCTGCACCAGCACTAGCACTGCCCCAGTGGCAAAGAGCTACGGTATCTGTCACCACTGATAAGAACTGGGGGAAAACTCAACAACCTTTGAACTTCCAAAGTTGATGATTATATCTTTTTGCAGAAATGGGGTTCGAATTTTAGCACTGTTCTGATATTTTAAAACACTGTTCAGCTTCAGCTACAAGACTTTTTAACAGTGCTTTCTTTACATTCATGCCGTAAGTGAGCAGAATGAGCAGCTGAGCTTGCCAACCAATTAGCAGTTTCCTGCCAGAATGCTGTTTGTTGTAAAAAAAACTAAAATATTTTTTATTTTTAATGTAGTAATTTCTTCGACTTTACAAAACTTAAAAAAAATTAATGATAATTAAATTAAAAATGACAAATCCTTCCAGTGATTTTTAAAATTCAAATTTAAACAATTTTGGTTTTGACCATAATTGTATTTATTCCTAATTGACAAACACACACACTATTTATTTTTCACATGTATAGTCAGTCTCTTTGGAAACAATGTTATAAATATTGAGCACTTAAAATTCTAGATTAGTCCATGTATTACATGTAGGTTCATCTTAACGACAAAAAACTGAATTCCTTATTAAAACTTTATTTCTTTCAGTTTGTTGAATTTTTTATTTGTTTTATATTTATATTTGTATTAATTTTTTTATTTGTTTTATTATTATTATTTTTATATAATGTGTTTAATTTGTTTTATTTTTATCCTGTGGACATATTAGAAAATCTGTTATTTTAATGTGTGCAACCACAAGTCTTATTCATGCATGCCTTAAACATGTACGCATATCTCCAAAAACTTTCAAAAATTTCATCAATTTTATATCTTGGCTGATCAACTACACCTGATTTAAGTGAAAAACTGTATGCAAAATGTATGTTAACATGTTAATGCAGTATTGATACAAATGTGTTGAACTGATAATACTAGTTGTGTGCAGTGCTGATTCTGATCTGTATTCATTGAATGCAGCCTGCGTGGTGTGAATGCTTGTGTTAAAGGCGTAAAGTCAGGTAAAGTATTAAAACATGTTGCCTTACGTTTCTAGAGCATCTTTTCAGAGAAAACATTACTGTGTTTTTGGAAAAACAGTGTGTGAGAAAGCATTTGTGCTTGATTACAGTTCGGTCTTCCATTGGTCCCATGGCTAGAGATGTGGAGAGTTTGGCACTGTGTATGAGAGCTTTACTCTGTAAGGACATGTTCACTCTGGACCCTACAGTTCCACCACTGCCATTCATCCAACAGGTGCGCCTTTCAGTCTTTTTCAATAAAGTTAATTTGATGATGACACAAAATATTCAGTTACACCTTCTCTCTTTAAACAGGTGTATGAAAGTTCTGATCGCCTCAGAATCGGTTACTACGAGGACGACGGGAACTTGCAGCCATCTCCGAGCATGACCAGAGCTTTGCGAGAGACCAAGACCCTTCTGGAACAAGCAGGACACACAGTATACCCATTACACTTAAGCACAACTGCTGCATGAAATAAACATTAGATGGAAAAAAAACCTTGAAATGTAACTTGTGTAAACATTTTTCTCTGTTGTAGTTGGTCCCATATAAGCCCCCAGAAATCTTTACAATCATGCAAGAATATATTACGCGAGGTGCTTTTGCTGATCGAGGTGCCACTATTCTCAGCCACCTGTGAGTCGAACTTTCCTTCCTATAACCTGTAAATAGTGATAATTTAGAAATGGAAGTGCCAGTAATATCATAGAAGAGTCACTTCTTGACTTGAGCTTTAAGAAAGGCTTTCACCCCAGAAAATGTTACCATAACTGGTGCTTGTTTGGATGCTATATATAAATGTTCATGCAGGTTTATGTCATTTAACGTGCAAGGTTTGTGTGTCATAAAGCCAACACTTAAAGGTTGTTCCATATAAGTCATATGCCCAAGTTAAGAATTGTTAAAGAACCTTTATGGGTATGTATTTAGAGCAGAAACATAGTCCACAATGCAAATGTAGTTACATAGGAGCCTGCAAATCAGAGGAATGATGCAGGTATGCTGGAAAAGGTGCTGTTAACAGGTATGACAACATGGGTGGAGGACTAGTAATTTAAATGAAATAATAATCAGAAGCTTTTTTTACAGTGTACTTTTGTGTCTGCACATATATTTTCTTTTGTGTCTCTTACATTTTTTTGGTCATGATTTCAGAAAGGATGGCCCTGTTGATCCTACCCTGCAGACCCAGGCCAATCTGTATAGTTTACCTCTCTTTGTTAAGAAACTTCTCTCCATTGTCCTCAAACCCATCGTGAGTTTAGTTCATTTTTATTATTTGTATACATAAAGATTCAGCATTACTTGCAATATGTGGTGTGTTCTTATCAAAGACTGGAGAAAACTAGTTATGCTGTAATTCTAATTTATCTACAAATTCCATTTCCACAAAAGTTGGGATATTTCCCAAGATGCAATAAAAACAAAAATCTGTCATATGTTAATTTATGTGAACCTTTATTTATCTGACAAAAGAACAAAGAAAAGATTTTCAATACTGATTCTGACCAACTGTGTAAATATTTACACATTTAGAATTTGATTGCTGAAAAGTTGAGACAAAGTTAAAATAAGATTGAAAAATCCACAGAATAATAAAGTTACACTGTTATGAAAGACTCCACATTAAGCAGATTTCAAAGTGTACAGCAAAGCCAGAAACCACTTTTAAATGCATGCGATCTTCGAACCCTCAGGCCTAAGAAATCATCATGCTGCTGTGACAAATATAGTCACCTGGGCACCTATTTTGGAAAACCATTGTCAGTTAGCACAGTCAGTAACTGCATCAAGAAATGCAACTTGAAACAGTATTACACAAGGAGAAAACCACACATCAACTCTATGTAGAAACTCCAGAAATTCTTTGAGCCTGCGCTCATTTCAGATGGAACTGAAGACCTTGGTGTGCTGCGGTGAGAGGAGTCCACATTTTAGCTCGTTTTTGAAAAAAAACCAAAAAAAAAACCATGTTGAATACTCGAAAAAATGAAAATTACCATCTGTGATGGTATGGGGGCACATCAGTTCTCATGGCATTGGTGAGTTGCATGTATGTAAAGGTATCATTGACCCTAAGGCATATATTAGGATTTTAAAGACATATGTTGCCATCAAGGCAACATCTCTTCCCCAGACGTCAATGTTTATTTCAGCAGGACAATGCCAGACCATGTTTTGCACAAGGTACAACAGCATGCCTTGACTGGTCTGCTGCCAATCCAGATCTATCTGTTGTTGAAAATGTATAGCGCTTCATGACAGTCAGACAATGGTGATCACGGGCTGTTGAGCATGTATTACATCAAGGAAGAATTAACTAAGTTTTCAATTGCAAAATGACTACAATTAGTCTCTTTTTTGATTTTATTGAATTTTGGAAAATACCTTTTTTGGAAATGGGGTTGGTGATTTTCTACATATCTAAAATTAATATATCAATTAGACTATGATTAGACTGTTCTGTTTACTATTTGTGATTATCCGTAGTATCCACGTATTGCCGGAGTTATTGATGCAACTTGTGGAGTCAAGTAAGACATTCTATGTTTTTGTACCAGTTAATGCTTTTATACATTAAAACCTGATTTTAAACACAAGAGTGATGACCTATATGACTCAGGTGTGTTTGGAGCAATATTTTACCTACCAACACAGTTAAGATCGGTAATCAATGGAAATGGAAATTCTGAAACGTTATTGCATTAGCTCTCAAACAGTGTTTGGAAGGCTTTTGCTATAGGCTATGGAGAAAGATGTTGATTCTTTTTGTGTATTTGTTTATCATGTTGTTTCAAATATAATTATCATTATTAACTGGTGTTTTTCTTTTTTTAAAGCTCTGTTGCAGAACTGTGGAAACAACACAGCGATATTGAGGTAAACAAGTGAATTTCACCTTGTACTTCACTGCACATTCTATAAGAACCCCCTGCATTGTCTTTCCATTCACTGGACACTTTATTAGAAACCCATAACTTCTACTTACACTCAGTGTCGATTTAAGAATCTCTGTGGTCAGAAACTGACAATTGATAGTGCTAGTCAATGGATACACAACTGTGCATCAACAGATGGGCCACAGTCTCTAACTGTACATCAGCAAGGTGGAGCTATAGGAAAGGGGTTTGCATTGTTGAGAAACATGTTTTTCTGGTGTGTGTATGTGTGTAGAATTATATCCATCAGGTTATAGAACAGTGGAAGGCACTGGAACTGGATGTGCTGCTATGTCCTATGCTGGGACCTGCCTACAACTTTGGCTCCTCTGGACAGCTCAACTGTAATGTACCACGTTTTGCTTTATTTGGAGCTTTGTACTTCATTTCAGTTGCTTTACAATAGGAAACAGGGAAACTTTAACATGCTGTGTAAGTAAGGATGGGCAATATGGCATGAAAAATGGTACATTCATAACCATATTTTGGAAAAAGCATTCTTATTGGTTTATTGACACTGATAAGACTACCACAAAAGTATCAAATTTTGATACAAAATGCTAATCACTAATGATCACTAGGAAAATACACAAATTTTGTCATATGGATTTAAGCCTGACTGCTGTATTTCTGGCTGGTTTTAGGTGCCCTAAGTAACACCGGTTTGTACAACCTACTCAACTTCCCTGTGGGGGTCGTGCCTGTGACCACAGTAACAGCCAAGGATGAAGCCAATCTGGATCATTACCAAGGACATTTTGGAGACACCTTGGACAAGATGTTTGTCAAGGTTAATGTGGTGCCACACTGTTTAATGTTTTGCCTGCAAGCTGGTAGGAAGAGTAATATGTAGTGATGTTTTCAAACACCCATAAAATCATAACGTGCATTGGATGAATTACTACTCTGACCTTTAATGTTTAAAACAATTTCAGTTCTAGTAGGTCATAATGTTCTCTTGCCTACAGAGAACAACGTGTTACTGTGTAGTTGGCACTCACATCAGTCCCAGGTGTTCCAAATGGACAAACTGAAGTTATTGTGACTGGTTAGGCATTAATCAGTCCTTTCACCTGAAAACATTATCTACTATTGAAGTTAATTTGAAATCGGAACATGGAAACAGTTCAGAAATTTGTTCTGGTTGGATTTTTGGGTTTGGGCTGTTCTGAAATGTCTTTTGTTAGCTAGTGAATGAAGAAAAATAAAGTAATAAATAATAAAAAATAAAAGGTAAAAAAGCATTTAGACATTTCTTTGGTAGTGTCAGGTTTCAGTTGCAGAAAGTAACTGCAAGCTTTACTGCTGAACCTGTTTAACAAATATAACATTTAAGTGAAAGTGACTACTTGTAACTGTGAACACACTCAAGCACCACAGAAAAATGTGACCTCTGCATTTAACTCATCACATGTGCTCTTGAACCTGTGATCTTCAGTTTACAAGGGCAAGGTCCTAACCACTAGGCCACCACTGCCCATTTAACAGAGATAACAGACAAACAGGCAGACACAAAACCAGGACATACACGATTAGGTAAACAGCATGAAAACAGAGATAACAACAGGGTTACCAACCGAGACCAAACAAAACACAGGGGTATTAACACACCAAATAAGATGGGTGTCACCTGGGAGGAAGAGGAGCACAGAGACCAGACACAGCTGACAAGACTCATCAGGGCAGGGCTGGGCTAACGAGCACATGGACTATATAAAAATAAACATTACCACATAACTAACAAAATGTTTAAAAGTTCATGCATCAGAACAATGGAAATGTATATAAATATTATATATATATATATATATATATATATATATATATATAATTGCTATTTTTGAACGTGTTTATTATATTGGCTGCTGTATTTTTTTGAAAAAGCTGGCATTACAGCAGTATTACAGACAAATTTGAAAGTTACCACCAGGGGGCAATATTTTCACATTTACAAAAGACACTTAAATTAAAGCGTTACAATAGCATAGGCTTACAGTGGCATTGGGGCACAAGTTGGAGTGCCCCTTGTCAATTGACATATTTTGTTAGTCTTCTAAGCAATACATAAGTACACAAACGTTAACGTCCACAGGTTTACCCACAACCAAAATAATTACTTAACTACTGCTATTATGCTATTTATGAATTTTATTCATATGCTTTTTTCCTTTTCTCCAATATGTTAAACTTTTCTTTTGTACACTATAAATTATTTGAACACATGTTCACTTAGAAAAGTAAATTGCCCATGGAGTATTAAAAGTTTTGTATACCAGAGCAAACCTAATCTACTGTTAAGCTCTCTTTGTTTTTATTTCGTTTGTTGCCCATTAGTATGAATATATGAGTATAAAACTAGTTTTGCATTTGTAGACAAATGTTAAATGACATTATTTTACCAGTTCTTGTATATTCTGACACTGTGTGTGTGTGTGTGTTGCAGACAGTTCGAGGCAGCGTGGGTCTCCCTATAGGAGTGCAGTGTGTTTCTCTACCGTGGCAGGAGGAGTTGTGTCTGCGCTTCATGAGAGAGGTCGAGAAAGTCTGTGCCAGGAAGACATGCTAAAAAACCTGATACATGTGGACATGTTGCACAAAACTGTCCAGTCTATACTCTGTAGCTGATCAGTACTTTACTGCTTATTCTCTGATATTTTGGGACCAGGTATGTCCGTAATTATAGAGCTGACTGAGAAATAAAGAAATTATACATTATTTAATTATAATAATTGAGATCAAGATCTGATTTTTTAAATGTAATACTGCCATTAATGAGAATATCCTTGCAGCTGTAAATTAATTTTACTGACTGAAGATGGCGCCGGTAAGGATGGCTGCCGTCGCTCTGTGTCCTCCTCAACTTTGCGTTTTTCTTTTGTTTTTGGCATTATTTTCTTCTCTTATCACATCTGGCAATGCACTGA
>JBBPDA010124581.1:0-25226 GCA_037974385.1 Arnoldichthys spilopterus | reverse complement strand
ATATATAGATATATATATATAGATCTTTTTTTTTTTTTTTTTTTTTTTTGCTTGCTCTAGTTTAATGATTTACAATGGAACAGAAATGAATAGTAAAAAATATTTTACACTTTAACTTAAGTGGAGTGATTGTATAAAGTAATTCATATTATAAATAATTTTAACTTAAATTAACTTGGAATTTATTGCATATTCACCATTCTTTCTTCTGAAATGCACATTCTGTGGGTTTCATTACGTGTGGAACCAGTATTGACACCAGTTTGGTGGAAAAGAGGTACAAGAGAACAGAGTGTAGTGGCAACAAATGATGTTGTTTTATAAAAATGCTAAATCTGTGGTAAAGCAGCACAAGCCTCCTGAGTTTTTGTACAAGCTGATGACTTAGTAATATTTGATTATAGGGCTTATTGCATTGTGGTGTATGCTTCATTACTTTGAGGAGATGTTTGTGATACCATTGACTTCAGTTTTAACAACCCAGAATTCTCCAGTAACTTTTGGACAACTATTACTGAAAAAAGTGATGCACTGAATTTATTCAAATATATTTTGCAATTTATATACAACTAAACCAAGGAAAAAGTATTTACATATGAATAAAATATATTACTATTTACCTTGGGCAAATAGTGTTAACGTAATAAATTTCATTCACAATTTAATGCATGACATTTTTCATTGTGTTCCTACAGGGGACTTGAAAGGAGTGAATGTGATTGGATGTGGACACTATGAATAACAGAGGAAGGCCTTACTCACAACAGTAAACGGAACATCTGTCATTCTTTGATTCACAAAAATAATGCATTTGTCCATACCTCCACAGACATGGGTGTCAGTTTGCTTTGAAAACTGGAGAGAAAAACCCAATTGAGGGGTGGTAGTGGGGGGTTTGTTATAATGAACGGAAGCTTGTGTTTATTAATTGGTCTCCATCTTCAAACAACTTCTGGATAAAAGTGGATCCTCCTGTTCTACAGTTGTTTGATGAATTAGAATCATGTATTAGACCAAATTTCCAGGGTTTTTTGATTAATCAGAATGATGTGTTTAGCCATATCTCTGTGGTTGTTGGATTGAATCATGTACAGATATGTGTAAAAAAATAACTACACTTATCAACATTTCACCTTCTTTGATACAGTACCTATTGAAAAGGTGATATAGTTGAACAAAATGAGTCTTTTAATCAATGTTTTGACCATACTTTACAGTTGGTATGGGCTTCTTTTCCTGAGAAGCTGTCTTTGATTTTCACCATGTGTGCTGTTACTATGGCCAGCCAACTGTGTGTACAGTATTTCAAAATGCTTCATTCAAAATGTCTTTGTCTATATTTCTGAATTTGTTCACCAGCCAGTCCTGGACAAACTGGCAAACATTTGAAATGTACATCACTTTTAGATAATTTGCAGTGGAATTTATTATTTCAAATATTTAAGAGACTTTTTGAATCCCTTTGCAGACTCATAGGGACCCATAACATTTTTTTATTTGTTTATTAAATTTAAACAACAAAAAATGACTATAAAATGTCAATTGTATGTATTGGAGTGTGATCATTATTTGTAATAAACATAGCAAAAAGAATAAAATCTTTGCTTGTTCAAATACGCTGAAAAAAATCTATGTACTTATTTTTTTTACATGATCATATTTACCATGTTTGTTTGATTCATAAGAATCATGTACTTGGTCATTTGTGGTCATTTGTGACTTCAAGTGAGCTAAATCACAATATTTATTTGATTCACCAGAATCATGAATTTGACTTTTTATGGACATTTTATCCATTTGAGTTATACTTCTAACAGCCCTCCTCTCCAAAACAAAAGGATTCACTCCACTTTAGTAACACAAGTCTAGGTGATAGTTTCATATAGAACTGATCACTTCTCCTCATTCTTAAATAAAGGTGATATGTCATGCAGAACTAACTCCATCTCCCCACTTACAATACAGATTTACAGCTTTGCATTTCAGTGAGGAGAGCTGCTCTACATGCATCTTTTAGCTCTGCAGTTGTAGATGCCTAGGGAGGATTTTCCGTTTGCTAAGTATCTCTTAGAAAGGCACACTTATTCCAAGAAAATTAAGGTTTAATATTCAGTGCGCATGAATTAAGGCAAGCACAAACGGCCTACAAATTATGTTTCCTGGAAGGCTGCGTAATCGTCTTTGAACAAAAAATCAGAAGCCAAGGTGGTGCATTCAAATGTATGGCTCCATTTAAACTAAACCTATAGCATATTTATATTGAGGTCCTTTGCTATGTCATTATAACTGACCTTTTAAAAAGGATATTAAAATGTTACCATTTAGTAATAAAGTGTAACGGTGCTGAGGGGAACACACTGTCAACAGCAGCGTCCTGCAGATCAGGTGAATAAATCATGCAGACATGCTGCAGCCCAGAAAAAAGTATTCAAACTTAAATCTTAATTAAGTTTATGAAAAAAAATAGCCTGTTCTGGGCAAGTCGTCTATTTTCAGAGGACTTTACCTGAATCTAACATTATGAGTGGAAGAAAAATTGGAAGCTTTTAGTTCAACTGAAGCGTCTAGTGTGTAAATAAGCTCAGGGCCTGTGTTTGAAATAGTTTTTGATGGCAAGCAGCCACTGGCATGGCAGTGGAATTTGTGTGTTTGTGCACCAGGAGACAATTCGTTTCATTAAAGTCCTGTCTTATGCAGAGCCATCCACTAGAACTGCAATAAACGACCACAAGCCCTAGAGAGAGGGAGAGAGAGAGGGAGAGGGAGAGAGAGAGATTGATTCAGCTGTGGGCTACAGAGTGGCTGGGACAGTGTGAATGCTTGTGTCAGCTGTAACACTGCGCCGATATCCATGTGCTGGGAAATCACACAAACAGGGACGGGAATGAAAGCATTTTCGGACTGATTTTTTTCTAAATTACACTAGTGTCCTAAATTGGAACACCTTTCTTTAATTGTGATGTTTGATTTGTCTCACTGTTTCTTGTCAATTAAAACCAATTGTTTGGCCAACAAACAGAAAATTTTCCTCTTTACTTCAAATACACCTGCTCAGGCACCAGTAATTAGAAAACCGTATAAAACAGAAATAAATGGCAGCAAGAGTAACAGACCAAAAAAAATATTTTAAAAAATGTACAGTACATTCTTTTAATAATGATAAAAACCTGTAGAATTGCTTTGAGCTGTACTGCAACTCCACAATTGCTCAACATGTTTTAATACATAATGAGTTAAATAGCTAGCTTTTAAAAACCAGAATGACCTCAGCATTTGATAAAACTAAACCTTATACAATAATTTAAATACCATTAAAATAAAGAAATGTTTGTAAAATAACCATGATCATTTATTTTTGTGAATAAACAAAGCATTTCTTTAATTAACACAAGCAGTGTTAAAATACACTATAATTAACTTTACAAAAGTATTTGCCATACAAGTTTAACTTATTTTGACAGTAAAAACACACTTTTACAGCACAAGATATTGACATTGACCTAGATTGCCTTACACAAGAGAAAGTCTAACAACACACTTGAAGAAATCTGAATTTAGTTAATTAACAGTATGATGTGTGCTCAGCTTTGTGAAGTGACTGGAGTGAAATGTTCAGCAGGCTGGAGTGAGACTGAGGTGAGATTCTCAATTTTGCATGCGCAGAGTGAGCTCAAATCTAATTTAAGCAACATAAGCAGCTGTTAGTGTCAGCCACCAGTGGGCCCCCTAATACCTTTTGGGGTATTATTACACCATTATTGTTGTCTAACACTAGCAGAGGTGGACATGTTAGGTCCAGAAAGTAAATATCCTCCCCAGGAGTTTTGATTCAAATGCCTGGATGCTTTAATAAGCTCAAACCAGCAGCAGTGGCATCATGGCATTTGAAAGAGAAATAGGATTTTTACTTTTTACACTTGATTATCCACTTTTGGACATTAGCTATGCTAATGAACTAATAACACCTGTTAAACACACCTCAGCATGTCTTTCACAGTCATTTAACCTACCATGGCAATTTAAAAGTCACTGTTGCAAATAGTGCAATAAGTGACACAGTAATTATTTTGACCCCTATTAGGCAGGGTTACACTTTAGTGTAGCCTGGGGTAAAGTGTGTTTTATGTTTGATTTTTTGGCAAACACTGCAATGGCACTGCAGGACACTAAGTCAGGTGTAAAGCTCAGAAAAGCTACAGAATCGCTCACTACATCTGTCTCTCTTTTTCAAAAAAAAAAAAAAATTGTATAGAATTTGTTGGCGTCAGGAAGCCTGTAAAAACAATGAAATGCAACCTCTGCATTTAACCCATCACACGTGCAACAGTGCACAGCTATCAACAGCGCCCAGGGAGCAGCGTAGTGGGACGGCATCTTGCTTAGGGGTACCTCAGAAGTGCCCGGGCCTGGACTCGAACCTGCAACGTTCAGGTCTCAAAGGCAGTGTCCTAACTACTAGGCAACCACTGCTCACTGATATCCCACCTGATTACAGGTGAGATATCTGGCTTAAGATATGTGCATGAGCATAAAAGCCACAATGTTAATGGGCAACCATTCACATGAAAGTAGAAAAAAAGAAACCTTACTGTGTAAACATGTAGGATAAGTTGTCATTGTGATGTATTTTGGTCAAATCCACTGTCAGAACGCTGAGACAATTGTCTGTAATCTAACTTATTAATGCCACAAACAGGCATTCATTAGCATCCAGTCATCAAGAATACATAAAAATTACCTAATTATACATCATTTAAAGCTTGTGGTTGTCATTGTTAGTTAACCTCTACTTTTACAGTATATTAACTACAAGCTATCTGTTTCATACATTTATTATTGACTTATTTTTACCTTTTAATTTTTAAAACTGTTTATAATGTGCCTGAGCAGATGGCAAATGATTGTATCCATCATTATGCTGCTTTAAATGCTAATTTGAGCCACAGCTCAAAATCATTAGCATGTAGACCTGTGGTTCTCATAACTCCTACCATATGAGAGAACGCTCACTCAGTGTTTGCTTCGTATTCTCCATTCTTACAATCAGACTTTCCACTCTAACTTCTCCAGTAGCTCTTAAGCCCATTTTAACCAGAAACAATGTGGCACAAGCAGCAAGCCTGAACCGGCCCTGAGAGAAGAGTTTTCGTTATTCTACTTTCATGTTTCTCGCAAAGAATAAAACACAAATGTCCATCAGATTCACAAAAATTAAATAAACATTCACTGTCACTTATAAATGATCAAATAAAGTTGACATTGGTGAACTTTGGCCACTGAGGAGGACTACAGTACTATGAGCTTTCAGTTTGGGCCTTTAAAACATCAGAAAATCTGTGGAAGAAAAACTCTGAAAAATGTATGCAAGCACCCCTGCGGGATTTTAGGGCTTTAGTGCTAAACTAATAGTGTTTTATATTTAACTTATTTTGCTCAATTAAAGACAGATATGTGAAGCTTGAGAACATGGACATATACATTGTATGAAGCAGTTTTACATGTTTAGCGAAGAGCCCTGGCATAGAGTTACCATCATTGTAAAATAAATAGACGGGACTTGCCCTTGTGATTGTACTGGCCCAGGTGCCACTGATGTACCGTTAAGCAAGGTACCGTCCTGCCACACCACCCCCTGGATGCTGTTGATAGCCACTCACTGCTCCATGTGTGGATGGGTTAAATGCACAGGTCACATTTTACTGTGGTGCACTTAGTGAGATGAGGTGTGTTCACAATGACAAATAGTCACTTTCACTATTTTCTGTTTTTTACTTCTGCCTTAAATCTGGTGATTCAGTCAATGACACTTCCAGAATTTCCTTTAGGCCCAAAGTGCTTTTTTTCATACCAAATTGGTCCCATTCATTGTAAAGCCAAACATTATTAGCTGAATGTCATTAGTTGTTGTCGCTTCTTAATTATGCAAGACAGGTTTGGAGCTCCTAAAACATATGGAGAACTTGATTTGCTGTATCTAAAAAAAGGAGCTTAAGCCTTTTTGTTTCCAACATAAACTTAACAAAGACATGAGTATAAATGCAATAAAATATAAATACCTAAAAACAATAAATGTCTTAAGTCTTAGAAATGTATGTCAAACATTATTGGGCTTATTTTGAAGCCCTAGAAGACCTTCCAGTGTAAAAAAAGATATAGATTTTTGTATATTAACCCAGACCAAAAAACAACAAAACAAATAAAAAACCAAATGAATAAATAATAGCTTACAAATTTGTCCTGAGTAATTTGGCTGGTTGGCCAATCATTGGCTTGAGATTTCTTTGCACAGCGTGAGAGCTTGAGAAAAGACCCAAAAGTGTGAGACTCACTACACTGTGATAAACAACATTAGCATGTCTATTTCAGATTACTTCACAAATCACACAATATGAGGCATGTGCATGATAATTTAGGGATGTAGTTTGTACAAATCTCCCCTGGTAGCTTAAAGCTTTAAATAATTGGCAGCTACATCATCATCAGATCTAATGCAAAATAAGGAATTACAGTTCCAAAATCAAACACTCCTCTGCTAATTTGTAAGTATTGGCTATATCTGGGGTGGGAGACCTGGTTAGTCTACAGTATTAATTTTTAATGTTGTGTTAATGCAAACCATCAGTTTTGTTTAATAACATTCTAAAAAGCTGATGTCAGCAGCTATAGAATGAATGTATTTTTCCAATACATCCAGAAGTCTTTTCTGCAAAAGATTGTTTATTTCTCATTCTTTCCTACTCCATAGTGCAGATTCATTAGCATCCTTCTCCATATTCCTCTAAGTTCTTATGAAGTGGAGCATTTGGCCCTGCTGTGAAATCACTGTGGTTTGCTGCCAGGGTGAGAGGCCATGTGTGTAGAGGGCCTGAGATAGAGCTTGGATGTTAAGAGGTCATGGTGAAGGTTAGCCGCAGCTACACTTCAGGCATCAGACTGTTCTGTGTAGATAAATGGAAGGTCAAAGAGACAAAATAGTTGAAGAAATATAAAAACAGCAGCCTATGAGATGATACAGTTTGCCTTGATGAACAAGCCCTTGCTGTGTGTACAGAGTTGTATTCTTTAAAACTTTGCTGTCGCTCTTTCTATAAGAGCCACGATTTGTGCTAAGCAGCTTTTATGTGAGACTGAACCAGAATGAGTAGCAATTGCTTCTTATGCACATAAGTGAGCCATCGGTCCATCCTTGGAACCTTGGTTCCTCTCAAGACTTCTTCCTTTTGCTCTGAGGGATTTTTTCTTAACCACTGCTACCTCTGGTTCTCATTTCTGTCACTTTGTGACAACATCTGTTGTAAAAGGTGTTACATTTGACTTGAACTGAAGACACTAAAACTCCAAGCACTCTGGCACTCTACCTATAGAAGCCATTATTTGCATTAATGTTCTTAGAGAACATGGGGGAGGAAAGGTCATAAAGGTCTTACAGCTCATTTTCCTATTCCCTCAAGGTATTTTTTTCACTATAGTCCTTTTCAGCAGGCTTATTATAAGTGTTGTTGGAGCTATATATTATATATATATATATATAAAATGATACACCACAAAGAGATTTAGCTGGACTGCTATTTTAATGAGAAACTGGCCAATCACAAAAGCAAGGTCAGAACCAATGATAGTTTAATGTGTAACTAATTAGATAATTGTATTTAAATAGCAGACTTCAAAGGGTAATGTAGCTTCTCCTATACACACTTGGCAAGATTCTGCTACACTTCATCAGGCTTTAAGACAGGTGATAATAATGGTAGAGTAAAGCTACATGGGGGATGGCACTGAATAAACAGCAGCATCACTTAAATGAGTGCGGTGTTCCCTCTAGAGCTCCGGATAGATCTGGGACACTCCAGCGTGAGATTGTAGCGTTGGCCTAGTTCTGAGACATACACTCCAGCCCAGACGCAGCAGCACACCTGTCAGGCCCTGATCAAAGCCAGCATGTAATCACTGTGACAAAAGCTGGAGCGATTGCTTCTGCCGGAGGAGAATTGGCCATCCTGTCATGCCCCAGGGAGGAAAAGGTAAATATCCAAACAATGTGAGAAGATTGGGAGGGTGGGCCAAGAGGACATGAGGAACGAGCTTGTTTCCTGTGCCTTTCCTTTTATTATGTTCAGTAAATAAGGGAATGTAAAAGTGGCGTATGAAGTATTCATAGGTGTATCATTTTATTATTTAATGCTTGCAATAGAACATTGCAAACCTCGTTAATTATGTACACGCAGTACATGTACACGCACAGAGGTCCCAGACTAAAGCGCACAAAGCCCAGCTCTAAAAGCATGTCGACCTGGACCAAACACTGTCCCACTCGCCGGTGTAAGAGAATCTGATTTATGAAGCTGTTGTTCTCTCCGATTTTACTGCTCACTGTGAGTTCCAGAGGGAACAGATTTACTCTCTTTATCTCCAGGAGAATCCAACCGCGCACAAGATCAAGGCATCATTGATTTTCTCCCAGCTATTGATCACATCGAGCAGACTGTTAAGTAGTTGTCCCTGGCGTGGTTTAAAAGAAGTTGTGAACGCAGCGGTTTTATTGGAGACGTGCAGGTGGTCTATTGTGCTGAAGGCGAGAGTAGCCTTTGATTTCTTTTTTTTGATAGATCTTGATAAGTCCACCGTTGTTGTTCCTTTTACAGTAGAAATCTGACCTGTATATACGCAGGGGTGGAAATACTTAAGAAACTGCACTTCGATTGTGTGCTTAGGTATTATTTTGGGAGATCTGTACTTTACTCAAGTAACAATTGAAAAAAATATATACTTGTACTTGTTTTCACTAACATTTTCAAGAGAAATATATATTCTCCCTCCTTTATTTTTTCAGCACTTGTTTCACATTTTTCTCATTTCTGCATCACTGTAAACTCAAACTGCTCACAGCTGTGTTCATCTGTCTTTGTGCAAATGGGAGTACTGTCCATTAGTCACCATACAACCTAAGTGCATGACTGAAGTGTTCCAACATCACGGGTATTTGAGGGTGGAGGGTACAAGGAGGAGGACAATGGTATACACCAATCAGCCATAACATTAACACCACCTGCCTGTTATGAAACAGCTTTGACTGTGGTGCGCTGTGTGTTCGGAACCCTTTCTATCAGAGTCAGCATCACTTTTTAAAGCACATGAGCTCTTCTGTGAGATCAGACCAAACAGGCTAGCTTTTACTCCCCATGTGCATTAGTGAGCCTTGGGTGCCCATGACCCTGTCATCAATTCACCAGTTGTCCTTCCTTGGATCACCTTGGACCTGTTGTTTTAAAGCTGTTCTGACTCATTCATCTAGCCATCACAATAAGGCTCTTTTCAAAGTGGCTCAGATCCTTACACTGACCCATTTTTTCTACTTCCAGCATATCACGTTGTAGAACTGACTGTTTACTTGCTGCCTAATACATTAGACCCCCTGACAGGTGCAACTGCAATTAAATAACTAGATAGTCCATCTTATTCACTGTACCTGTCAGTGGTGTTAATGCTATGGCTGATAGGGTATATAATAAAGTTTTATCATCCTGAAACATACTTGGTCAGTGTTGTTTAGCTTAGCCAAAAGTTATGATAGATTCAGTCTATAAAATCTAAGAATTTAGCTTATTTGGCGACTGCAGTGAGGCTCTTCTCCCTGTTAAACGTGAGACATCTCATGTTCATGTGTGCAAAACAGCAAGCGAAACATTTCTTTCCCACTAAAAACAAACTGATATCAGTACAGTCTCTAACCCACTGCCAGAGGCACTGAATCATAACATTTCTGCTGTTTAATACCATTAGGGGGAACAGGTAGGTAGCCTATGTAATGATAATACATACCAAAGGCACTGCTACAGAACACATCCTGAATTCACATTATCCTGTGCATCAGCATCTGATGTTCTTGCAGAGAACAACTTTATGGCTTCAGGGAATTGTTTTTGTGCCATTTTGAGAAGTTACCTTAGCTTTTTATCACAATTTAGTTTTGCTTTTTCTTGTGTGATTGACTTCATTTATAGCCCCATTATCATGCTCACACACAGCACTATATGATGATGAAGCAGCATGCAAGCACTGGAGGATATCTGCAGACTTTAGGCCATCTGATCTCAGCATGTATCCAAAATAAGCTAAAAGGCGAGTATGCAAGTGTGTGGCATGTTGTGATGAGAGGACGTGACTGGCCATGGTGTAAATAATATAATGTGTAACCTCTAGCCAAACACTGACCACACAGGGAGATTAACGGGCCATGGCCTTGAGCTAAAGACGTCCTGTGGAGTTTAGAAGACTTGCAAAGGAATGTGTGCAAGATAAAGTCTCCTAAGGATGTTATTCAACTTCAAATGGACTTTTATGGCATTCATGACATTACAAAAACATCTTACTTTGTCCTTGCTATATCTTCTCTGATATTTCCCCATGAGCAAATGAACAATCAAAAGGTAAAAAAAACACCGAAATAGGACTGTGAGCATGATACTTAACATTCTTAAGGATACTGCTTTCTAGTAATGAGAAAGAAGCCATACCAAACGCTCAAGAGACACAAACATAAGCCTTAAACCCACTTAAATAGTGATATCAGAATAGAACACTTGGCCCACAGATATTATGGCGAGCCTTGTTAGTATTTGCAATAGCATTTACAAACATGCTTAGTATGGGAATTTCACATTTGATCATGCAAACCATAAAGAAAAGTGTTCCACTTACCATTTTAGAGGATTAGGGGATCCTTTTCCATCAGCAACAGCTAGCTCCATCACTTGGCTGGTGAACAAAGACATCAGTTTGAACAGGTTTAAACTGTACCATTCTCATCATCTTTGCCACCTGTCATTTGATGTTATATGTAACCATAAAAGTCTATTCCACAGTCAACACAGCCCATGCATGGAATAGACTAATTCTTCAAACCACTACTTTTACACTTGTCTGCCTATTCAGCCTCCATTAGAGAACTCCGCCCATTCACAATGACATTATAAGGACCGTTTCAGCCTGGATAGTTTTGGAGTGCATGATTATTTGTCATTGTGAACACATCACAGCACAGTAACCTGATAAATGTAGAGGTCACAACAAAATGTGACCTCTGCATTTATCCCATCTGTGTAGGAGCAGTGAGCAGCTGACGTGGGCAGCACCCAGGGGGCAACTCCCTTACTGTTACACCACCACTGCCCCCAGAACTTGTATCAGTCTGGGATTTGAACAGGTGACCTTCAAGGTTATAAGGGCAGCCCCCTAAGCATTACACCACCACTGGAAAGGTGCACAATGCAGGGCAGTTTTAAAGGGACACTGACAAAAACAGCTATTTAAATTCTAAAGGATAAAGAGAGGTTCCTGTAAAAATGGATATTAACTTGTTTTGGTACATAAACAAATGTCATAAGTGGAATTTAAATATATATAAATATAGCAAATATAGCAAAGAAATATAGCAACTTTAAAATATACATTATGGCCCTTTTAACATCAGTGAAAACCAAACTACCCTCTTTTCCCCACCTCCAGGGTTCCTAATTTACCTTAAATGTAGCTGATCACACAAGACATTTGTGGTGTTCAAAGTATGCTTCTTTTGTTTTAAACTTGGGCAGTGAATTCAGTAGTTACCAGTTACATTTTGTATGTTTACTTGAGTACAGAGTATGTGTAATGTTGATAAAGTATTACTTTTACTCAAGAACATTTGTGAGGAAAATAATTTTCATTCTACATTTTGTTAGTCTTGTTAGTTAATGTCTTTTTCATTATTAAATAAATTGAACTTACACCTCCATCACCTGCCATAGTGCAAACTGCCTGCCTTAATTATCACACGTTTTTGTTGTCAGGCTTGTGTATGTAGTCACATGCCTCTATTTATGTTTACCTGTCCATGTGTTCACCTTGTCGTGCTATGCCTTAGCCGTGCCCTTTGAACGTTGTTGTATATCAGCCGTTGCCATTTCTGTTGTATCTCTGTTTTTTTGAGTCCTTTCTAGTCTCTAGTCTATGTCCCTGTGTTCATTTTCTGTTTAATCTCAGTGTTTACTTTCCTTTAATAAAACATGTTAAATGAAACCTGCACTAGAATCTTTACAATTGTTAACTGATCTTAAATAGACTTTCTTATGTTTTTTTCTGACACTAATAGCTATACTATTACATTTACTCATTTGGCTGACGCTTTTATCCAAAGTGACTTCCAAGGTGTGGAGCAGTGTAGCGGGACGGTACCTTGCTCAAGGGTACCTAAGTAGTGCTTGAGCCAGGACTTGAACCAACAGCCCTCAGGTCCCTAATCACAATGTCCTAACCACTGCCTTATACTATAGAATACACTACCTATACACTTGGAATTATAAATGGAATTCCAGCTTTAGCATAGCTTCTGGTGTTAAGATATGCAACACCTTTTTGCCCTGTTAAAAGTCTTATAGCTCTAGAAAGTCATTCATCCTCAGACATGTCTAGATTAGCACTGCTACTCCTGATTTGGTTTGGAAGTACCCACCCTGTTGTGCAAAGGTGTCTACAATGGGCATGTAAGCATTGGAAGTGGGGAACAGAAGAAGGTGGTCTGGTCTGATCTGGTGCTTATGCATTGCATACCTGGGAAGAGATGGCACCAGGATGAACCATGGGAAGAAGGCAAGTCTGTGGAGGCAGTGTGATGCACTGGACAGTGCTCTGCTGGGAAACCCTGGACCTTGGCATTCATTTGGAAGCTACTTTGACACATATCATCTTCAGAAATATGAATGGAACAAGAATAGGAGTTAAACACATCAGTCCTCTTTGTCTTACATGTAAATACTTTTACTTTGAAAAATATTTTTCTCATTTTTATCTGTATTTTAATGTAATTGTATGTCTAGTGCTCTTATACTTGTTTATTGTATAGTTGACCCTGTGTTAATCTAAACAGATTCAAGATTCAAAGTTTTATTCTCATTGTACAGATTACAATGAAATTCTTACTTGAATGCTTCGTTCACAGACAACACAATTAACAGTGTTACAAAATGACAATAGCAAGTTTAAACATGACAATAAATACAATAATAACAAAATTCTAAATAATAAATAAATAAAATAAAATAAAAATATGACCAAAAACTAAACTGAACTGAGGTGTGGATCTCAAACTTCCTAGTTCTCAGTCTGATCAAACATCTGTGGGATGTGCTGGATAAACTATCCCAATTCATGGAGGCCTCACCTCACAAGATATAGTATTTAAAGAATCTTTTGCTAATATTTGGGGCCATATATCACAGCACACCTTCCAAAGTCTTATGGAGTTTATTAGAAATAGATCAGAGCTGTTTTGGTGTCATAATGGCAGGTGGTTTTAATGTTATGGCTGATCTATGTGTGTTTCAGACAGCAAACAGATTAATTCAAATGTTCTCCCTTTAAGCGCTGTGTAACTGACACTCAAACAGCCATCACAGATGTTGACTTACAGCAGACTACACGCTGCACTGCATCAGTCCGCTACCTGAGCAAACACTGAAATTGGGCTAACATACGAGTCTCAAGGGCCTTCACACATGAGCTGGACTGAATGAATCAAATGCTGGTTCATTGCTGTGCGGAGGGTTCTCAGCTTGGTGGGACTCTGCCACCTGTTCGATCCGGAGCCTGTCACAGCATTTCGTAAAGGCTTGAAACAGTGCAGTACGTTCAGAGGCTATTGTCACTCATGCACAAGCGGAGCAGCTTGAGTGGGCGCGGTGGGAAGGGTACCCTTTGAGAGCCGTGCGGTGTTTGGTCTCTCAGCAGCTGCTACATTAGTGAGGCAGCAGAGATTTCTCCCTTCAATTTTTCATGATGTTTACCCAGCTCTTTGTACTTTAGGGAAAGATCAAGGCGACGTTTTCTGACGGAGGTTGGAAATATTTATTACTGTTTTTCTTCCCCACAGCATCTCACAGTAAGAAGTTTGGAAGGGGTGGATATTTGAAGATGTTGTTAATGCTAGCAGGAGGCCCTACATGCATCTTGATACTGTTCTTAAATAAACCTTTTTGCAGACATGATTTGATTATTACCAAACAGGAATTGCCAGAGGCCCAGGACTGTCGCAGTTTCCTAAAGAGAGCAAGGCAAATGTAAATGGCATGCATTTTTACACTGGATCTACTGCTATTTATATTCTTCTGGTTTTGCAACAGCAAAATATATTTGACTGGAAACTGTTCATTTCTATCTAGACCTGACACCTCTTGTTATTTCTTTTTTGCTTATTGCCAGGGGGGAGCCAGAGTAAATAATAAATTCAGTTTTAGGGTGGCACTCAGTGTAGACAATCAGATATTGGGGTCAATCAACATTAAATCGAGAGTGGTAGCAAATAAAATATTAGGATGGCACATAGGGTGGGTAATCAGATAATGGGATGTCCAGTGTCACCCTATACAATCCTAAAATCTGATTGCCCACCCTGGGTTCCACCCTAAAATTTAATTTGCTACCACTGTTGGTTTAATGTTGACTGACATATTTTTGTCACATTTTTACCTCTGGCAGGCCCATTTTCAAATCAAGGATAAGAAAAGCATGTCTGTACTTTACATAGTACTTTACTGAATACATGCGTTATGGTTGTTTACAGACCATTTATTGTGGTAGTATGCATTTTGGGATGCAGCGGATTGCAAAAGGTTTTTTAAAGGTTGAATTGCTGTGTGGGTGCATATTGCAAGAGTATACAGGTGTTCAGCTAACGGGAAGTAAAATGTATACAACATTAACATTGTAATCCATTAATTCAAACAGATTTCTGTACTTTTACAAAATTTGCAGATAATCTGCTATAGTAAACGTGTAAGAAATTATAAACACTTACTACTGTATCCCAGGCTGATTGGCTTTAAGCTGGTAGTTGATTTTAAGGTACAGTTATGATAGTGGGGAATTGTGATTAGGCTTGTGAATGGACTAAAATGAGTAAGGTAATTGGATGAGTGGGTAATTGAATAGACTGTCTTACTTTTGCATAGGGTTGGAACGATCATGAAAAGAAAGGGTGGAATATTAGTCTTTTTTAAAAAGAAGACCACACACACAGATCAGGTGCAAACAGACCCCCAATTCTTGCATCACCTCGGAACCCAGAGCAGCTCCCTGCCTGAGGCTAGACGGAGTCAGTGTGGTCAGACTTAACAAGGACCCTGTCTACCACCACCAGGTCAGAGCATCTAGTGACTCAAGTCTATCCAGAATGCGAGGACAGTGTGTGTGTGTGTGTGCGTGTGTGTGTGTGTATTTGAGCAAGAGAAAAAGAGAGAGAGGGAGAAAATTGACACAATGTGTTACAAATTTCTAGAGACGTGACTAATTTTCTGTTATGCTCCTCTGAAACAGCCTTGGCCACCCCCTGGACCGCACATGTATAAAATTCTTGTTCTATCAATGATTACTGTGCTTACCAGTTTCTCACTTATGTGCTTTATCATGTTATATGTAAATTCACGTGTGTCAATATATAGTTCTAACAGCATCAAGCTCATATCCCATTTCATTCTTACCTTACCTGCTTTCAAGCACAGATGCTATTAATATGCTTCTGTCTAGAGTGGATTTTTCAGTTTACAGATTAGAATAAACTCCATTTGATGATTTATACTGAAGGTGGGAGGGGCTTTTGGGGCAAACTGGTCATTTTTGTTGACATGGGAATGCATAAGAAAGGCAGATAGCCAATCTTAATGCAAACCACCTTTACAATGGAAATGAGGACACACTAAATGCTAAAGTTAGTGAAGTAGCAGCCTGGAGATCTAGATTCCTTTGGCTTTATTCCTTTTATTTCAGGCTAATGACTCATGGAGGTGTTACCCTCATGTTGGTTGGATAATATTTATTAACCTATAGCCAGGGCTGAAATACTACCAGAGGTCTTTTTTTTTTTTGGTTTTGGACTTGAATTGGACTCGTTAGTATGTGGACTTGGACTTGTCTCAGACTCAGCCATTGTTATGGCCAAATGTCTTGGTTGGTCTCCTATACATATATAGGTCTTCTATGGGATCAGGCCAGGCTGACTAGCCTTCACTCCCCACATGCATCATTGGGTGTCCATGACCCTGTTGCAGATTAACCAGTTGTCATTTCTTTTGACCACTTTTGGTAGGTACTAACTACTGCACACCTGAAACACTTCACAAACCCTGTTGTTTTGGAGATGCTCTGACTCAGTTGTCTTACCATGACAATAAAACCCTTGTAAAAATGGTTCAGATCATTTCTCTTGCCAGACTCAAAACTCCCTGGAGTCTTGACTTGGACAAAGCTAGTAGTGTTTGCAGTATGCATAATGGGAATTGTAGTAACAGGAAATCATTAAAAACCACTTCAAACTGATGCAGCTAATAGCTACAGTGCTAAACTAGTAAATATTGCATAGTATGACAAATATCATGTTCAACTCTCATTTTAGGAAGGAAATTCCCTTTTATACTGGTCCCACCACTCAGTTTGATTCCAGCCATTTAAATTTAGATTCCAGACTTTAAAAAGCATAAGCTCCTTATGTGTATTTATCAGTATCAGATCTGCCTTCAGGTCCACATCTCTGTAAAGCTACTTAAAAGGCTCAGCCAGAGTCATGTGTATAGATGTCCAGAAGCTTAATTTTGTGGTAGCAACAGGAAAGACAAGTTAAAGACCAGCTGTAATGCAACCCTTATAACCCCAAATATCAGGCAGTCAACCAAGATATGCTTAGTGTCCATAGTTAGTGTCCAAGGCTAATGCAGCTAACAAATCATGGAAGCTTTAATATTAACATAATGCAAACTGGAAGCCTAAACCATTGTGTGCTTACCTTCAGATGTTTTTGAGTAATCTCAAATTGATATCTGCCGTAAAATGTGACAAATATAAAATATATATCACAAAATCTATAATCCATCTACAAAATGGACAATATTGTGCATCAGTGCCGGTTAGTATTTCATACAGCGTCAGATGTGCAGATTAAGCTGTAGCCTTACAGCAAGAAGATGCTGGGCTTGATTTCGGGATGGAGTGGCCTAGACCTTTCCTGTGAGGAGTTTGCATGTTTTTCCCATGTCCCATTTGTGCGGGTTTCTGCTGGGTGCTCCAGTTTCCTTCTGAAGTCCTGGTACGTGAGGAGAATTTGAGATGTCAAATAAGGTGTGTGTGTGTGTGTGTGTGTGTGTGTGTGTGTGTGTGTCTACCCTGTGATGGACTTGTGGCCTGTCCATGGTGTTTTTGTGCCTTTAACCTTATGAGTGCTAGGATTGGGTAGCAAGATCCTGCCTAAGATTAGCATGAATTAATAAATTAAGCACATTAAAGAAGGTGTAAAGTTGAGTTTTTGCCCACTTTACAGTGATTCTGCTGCAGAGATGAGGAATCCTGAGGAATCTTAAGCTTTTACAATGGTGGAAACTGCACACACCTGATTCGCCTCAATGTCCAAACTGTGAATAGTCTCTAGGCTCAT
This sequence comes from Arnoldichthys spilopterus, assembly GCA_037974385.1. Taxonomy (NCBI): domain Eukaryota; kingdom Metazoa; phylum Chordata; class Actinopteri; order Characiformes; family Lepidarchidae; genus Arnoldichthys; species Arnoldichthys spilopterus. The sequence goes on along the minus strand of JBBPDA010124581.1, from coordinate 7,771 downwards.
CTCTGTGGAAGAAAAGGGACAATCTGCACCACCACTGTAAATGTAGTTCATACACCTCACTACAAGCCGAAGTCTTCTAATACAGATAATGTAGGAGACAAGGCTGCATTAGTATTCCTTAGATCAGCATCACTCCCGTTCTTGCTTTCTCCCTCTCCCTCTTCTCCTCGTTCTCGTCCTCCTCCGCACTCCTCCCTTCTTGATAATTGACATTCTTAGACAAGATCAGTACCAAGCCGGAAGAAAGAAAAGAGACCATTTAAGCAGCAGTCTATTCACAATGTGCCTGTTGTTCCTGCAGTAATTACACAGGGTGCAAAAAGATCACCACTGCTTATTGAATTCATATCAAATGAAACGTAGGTGGCAGTCTGGCTGTCCCCGCTGCTCCCCTGCTCTGAAACTCGAATAATTTACTTAGTTCTTCTCACTCTTGTGCTTGCTTTTTGCAGCCCCTTTCCTTCTCCCTCCATCCTCCTTCATCCCCCACCTCTCTGTGCCAGTCATTTATTCCAGTCCTCCACCCCCTTATCTCATAATGGCCCTCCTTTCACTATATCTTCCATCTCTCTTTTATTCCGACTTCGTACTCTCAGCTATTGCAAGCTTTTTCTGCACCCTGAGAGAGTGAGAACGAGAGGAAAAGCGAGGGAGAGAGAGAGAGGGAGAGTCTTTCATGTGCACTTGCTGTGTGATATAAATAATGATGCAGCCATTGGCGGCCATCTGACCAGCCGCCTCTGATCCTCAGAGGGAACGGTACAGACATGCCATGGGGGCTGTTTCGTACACGGACCCTGGATAATCACTCTCCATATGGATTCCCATTGAACATATTAGACCACAGTACGTGTCACGTTTGAATCAGATCAAACAGGCTGCAGTATCCTCATCTGCCACTTGGAGGCGACATTTCCATAGTGAAATGAGCCAGGGGCCCAAAGGGCCGCAGAGGGCTGCTAGCCGCTCGCTCTGCCGGCCGGCCACGCTGCACCGTCAGCCACCTTTAAATCAGGCCAGATAAAAACAGATGCTGGATTGAAATGTCACGAGCGTATCTCAAACTGCCAGCACATTAACCTCCTCACCCGCCATGCCTGGCTCCCTCGGGGCCTCCACTGAACTCCATTGATTAAAAACACTAGCAGGTTACTGGAGATCCGGGGGCATTGAAAAAGAAAGACGAAAAAAATAGGCAGAGTAAGCAAACAGGCAAGTCTTTAGCTACTGACGCTGCCAGAGGTGAGAGACAGAGACAGGGAGAGAGGTGGAGGAGAAGGAGGAGGAGGAGGAGGAGGAGGGAAAGAGACAGCAGGAGATATTTCTGGAAAAAGCTGGAGAGAAGAAACACGTGAGCTCAAACAAAAGCTCGCTTACTTTCTGCAGATATGAACTCATGCTCCTGTGTTGCAATGCAGTGTCAAGGAGCAGCGATAAAAAAAAAAAAGATTTGTGATGGGCTCTTACTGGATGGTGATTTAGAATGTGATGGGGGAACGATGTCTGGATTCGAAGGCCAACATAAATCTCCATGTTTTGCTCCATAGTTTGCATTCCCCACTTTCACATGTCCTAGAGTAGGCATATGATCACCAGACTTCCAGGCTTTACTGAGTAACTAATGATGATGCTGCCAAAGTCTCTTAAAGGGGCAGCTGGGACAAACCACACTCATTGAAAAACAGGAATGTCCAATCTGCAAATAGATGGGCTGGCTGCATGTTTTTAATCCACTCAAGCAGAGGCACACCTCATTCTTCTGTTTGATGTGTGCTCCTGTTTTGTTGGAATGAAATATCTTCATGGATAAGACAATGGACAGGACAAATATTCTGATTCCTTCACAAAAATATGAAAAACATTGCTGTCGTGCGATGCATCACCATTATGCTAAATGTGCAGCTCAGTTGGTTAAAAGGTCCTCTCTTTGTTCAATGGAAATCATAAACATTCTCAAATTAGGCTCTGAGGTGATGCAACTGCCTAAAATTGGCCCCATCAGTCCACACTTTCTGTAGGGGTAGGATAGCCCTTTATATTCCCATCCCTCATTCAGTGTGATGGGCACCTGCTAGCTGACTTAACACAACATTGGACACACAGCTGTTGAATGATGCAGTGGTTAGCTGCATGTGTTAGCTCTCCCAGTGTTGGTGGTACCATGTAATGGGGAGGTCCTAGCTAGTGGGTGACTACATTGAGCAGATAAAACAAAAAGTCTCAGATCATTAGTGAGAGTTTCACACATTAGTTTACTTTGAGTTCCCTCTAATTTCTGTTTAGTCGTTTTAACATTTTTATAGTTTCCACACTCATGGATCTTATGGAGCATCATATGGACTGGGCACTTGGAGGTGAAGTTAATGCTAAGCCTTTCCTGCATCTTGATGCTGTATTTTAACAAACCTTTCCCACCAATAAGACCTGATTTTTTAAACTCCATGCAACAATTGTCAGAATGCCATGATGTCTGTTTTCACATCTTGTAATCTGCAAGCATAATAAGTTATGTTATACCTGAGAATCTGACTCTACTGGAAATAGGGAGATAGGTTACAAAAACATCTGTGGAAGATGGTAAAAAAAAGGTAAAACCAGACATTTAACACTGAGCCCAAAAGTAATCTCAAAGGATCAAAAGCCAGGGCATGCAAGTGCTGTGTTGTGCTGTGCGAGTCGGCTTCCCACTCTGATCAGCATTTTAATGACAAACTCCCGTGAAGCTGCACAATTTAAACGCCTCACATTATAACTTTTCTGTATTTTATTTTTTCCCCTGAGGTCGACTTATGGTTATATGACTTGTGGTTTTATACACCGAAAACAGTTCGAAGACATTTTTCCATCACTGTTTAAACCGCTATATATCCCTTAGATTATTTTTTATAACTGTGCCTTTAAGATTCATGAGCTCTGTTTTGATTAGTCCTGTGTTATGCCTTGTTTAAAGGACAGTCATGTTTAAAACACTCCTAACTTCAGTGTGAATGGGCGGCGCTAAACTGCTAGTTGATGGATATTCAAAAATTTCGATTATGTCAAATAGGTTGTTTTGCAACTGTTTTAGTATACAACTGTATTTATTGTAACTTTTATATACCTTTATACTTAAAAAAACAAGCGATGGCCTCTTTAACTATTCCAGTCGGGGGAGGATATGGTCAAGTTCTGCCTTGTTGATATATTTGTTTTTAAAGCTTAATACCTTCAGATCAGAAAGTCATGAAACATCATTCAAATTGTACATTGATTGTGAATAGACATAGGTGTACAATTAATAAAAATGAGGTTAAGTTACGGAAATTTACAGCCTGTTATATTTTATACTGAGTATTATTATTTTTTGTTTGGAAAAGAAGAATTGTACATTGTAGTAAGTCTCATTAATTTTAAATAATTCCAAAAGTACAGTGTGGAACACTACCACATGTTCATCCTACACACTGTATGTGTGTACAATTGAAAAGTGATTGAATTAATATTTTAAGAGTAATTTGGTCAAATGTAAGAGGTGAATTATAAAAAAAGTTTTTTTACAGAAACATTTACAAAAACTAGATCTTAACCTAAATATATTAAAATATTTTTAAAAATATAAATAAATCATACATTTTTTTATTCTATTTATAAGTAGAATGTATGTTATTTTTTAAGAAATCTGACTTTAAGATGAATTTATACCATTCAAATTATATTTATGTCCTCTTTTTTAATGTCTTTTGTTTTTGCTGTGTCTGGTGACAATCTAGCAACATGCCTACACACTACAAAATTTGTTTCCAGTGACTAGTTATACTTCCAGATTCCAGTGGCCTCTTGACTATTTCTATAAAGACACTGAGCAGATCCAACATTGTGTGGATTTTTGCCATTTTTCCTTTGAGTGTGTGATTTCACCTGTGAGATTTATGCTTTTATTTTTTGGAAAGAAATTTTTTGGCCAAACCATGAATCTTGACAGCTATGGTTATGCTTAATATTTAGCTTACCATTCTGGTGCACTAAACTTACATTTATTCATTTGGCTGACACTTTTATCCAAAGCGACTTCCAAGACGTGAAGCAGTGTAGTGGGACGGTACCTCAGTAGTGCCTTGGCCGGGACTTGTGACCCTTAGGTCCAAAGGACAATGTCCTAACCACTAGGCCACCACTGCCCACTCCAGATACTTTCACTTGCATGTGGTCCACTGTTCCCCACAGCCTCTTATAGCTTGAAAGTCTGGAGATGATGTTAATGCTAAAGGAAGGCCCTACATGTATTTTCATACTGTACATTAATAAAACATTTCCTGTACAGCTTTTTTTTCCTGAAGGACGCCTTGATTATGAAAGCCTCCAGTCAGGAATTTCCAGAAGCCCAGAGCAGTTTCCACGTCCATGTTCCACGTTCACTGCCATTACATAATATGCTAGATATTTAGCTGACTACAATCAATACTGTAATGCAATGCAGGTGGTAAATCCAGCACAGACTTGAGTAGTGGACTGCCTCACATTATTCCAGAGTACTCCACACATAGCAACTTAATTTGAGCTGCCCCTTTTAGTTTAGTTATGTGCACTTGCTTTCGGTTCACCACACAACTCCTGCCTTTACTTTCGCAGCTCAACAGGTTGCTCAACTTGGGGGGATGGAATTAATGCGGTCATAATTGACTTCACAACATTAGGGCTCAGAGCATCATGCATTTGTATAGCTGTATGATATAGTGTCTGGCCAGAAGAGTAAAGTTTAGACACATCAGAAGCCCAAGATTGTGACTCTTGTGGAGCCAGTGAAAAACTACAGAAAGAGTGTATGGCAAATGCCCACTGTGGACTGCTGAGATGAGAAATGGACCATTGAGCTGCCATAGTGTGCCCAGTGACTGCTATAACTGCTCAGTGCACAAGGCTTAGCCGAGCCTAGCAGTTATATTAGCCGTAAACTGTGGCAGATGCATGGGGTTCTGGGCAAATGGAGCTGTACTCTGATTCCTTTGCTGTTCTGATACCACTGGATTTGGATTTTCACCTGGATAAAGTGTAATAGAAAATGTTCCTGCACAGTAAAATCCCTAGTGTTAAATGAACACCTAGGTGAATTAACATCTTCAGGCCAGCCGGACACAAATGAGCACTGTCAGAATGAATTTAGCACTGCAGGTGTTAATTTAGCACTGGGGGATTTTGCTTTGCGTGTTTAAATGGAGAATGTCATCCATGCCTGCACATAATGAAAAAGGTGAAAGATCTGTGGGCAAGTTCAAAAGTTTGAAATCACTGTTTTCAGGAATATAAAACCAATCTGGGTGTGGATACAGAAAATGATGCTAACATGACACCATTATTCTATAAAATTCCCTACATGATTCAAAAGGAATGCATAAAAGTTTTTTTAAGCTGAAGGTGCTAAAATTTTTAACAGTATAAACTGATCAGCCATAGCATTAACACCACTTGTCTAATACTGAGTGGGTCCCTCATGCTGCTGAAACAGCTCTGACTGTGGTGCACTTTGTGTTCTGACACCTTTCTATCAGAGTCAGCATTCATTCCAGCACATCAACTTCAAGAACTGACTGTTCTCCTGCTGCCCAATATAGTATGTAATTCACTAGCTGCCCAATATATGCTCACACCCTTACAGGTGCCATCAAAATGAAACAACTAGATAGTCAAAGTTATTCGCTTTACCTGTCAGTGGTGTCAATGTTATGGCAAATCGATGTAGACCTGTCATACACATTGATTATATGACCTTCAACTCCTCAGAAGGCATTGCATGAGAAATCATCATGCTACTATGGCAAATATAGCCACATTATCAACATATCATACAGTCTTGCATCAGCCAAGAATAGGTAAAAGTTTGTATCCTCAGTTCTCAAAAATCAAAAAGTGTAAACACACCTCTGTTACAGTGTTGCAGGAACCACATTCTTAAAATATAAAATACATCTTCTTTTTGTACTTTTATCAGAAAAATATAGGTTTAAGAGAATAAACAAATCACAGATTCATGTTTTAAAAAAAAACACCTGATTTTAAAAATGTCCCAACTTTTCCATTGGACTTTGGACTGTATTAAAAGTGAGAGACATTATTACATGAATTAAGTGAAGTGAAAGTGACTCTTTTTCATTGTGAACACACTCAAGCACCACAACGAAATGTATCTGCATTTAACCCATTACATGTGCACACATGGAGCAGTGGGCAGCTACCAACAGCGCCCGGGGAGCAGTGTAGCAGGACTGTACCTTGCTCAAGGGTACCTCAGTAGTGCCCGGGCCAGGACTCAAACCTGTGACCTTCAGGTCCCAAAGGCAGCCACTAGGCCACCACTGCCCAATTATTATGTTAAAACAAACAAACAAAAAAAACAACATTGGGTGGCTTTGTGGCTCATAGCATCTCATGCCTACCCCTCAGCATATAACTCTGGTCACCTACATTAAAGTTTAGTGACAGTGATTCAGCTTTTTCCAATGAAGTAACTAAAAGAGTAAAAATTCTTTAAATGGTGCATGGTTACTGCAGAATTTGAAAATAAAATGCTAAAATAAAATATACAATAAAAAGTATCTAACATAAACAAGACTAGGTTAAAATTAGTAGTCAGTTTATATATATTTTTTTATCTTATTTTAATCTTATTTTTTGATATCTTTATTTATATTTGGATGTGCTGCAACCCTTTCAGCACCCCTATATCCCACATCGCTGGATTTAAAAAAAAGTGTAGAAAGTAACAATTTGTGATATTTAAATGTATATAAGCCTAGCTGTATTAATAGTTTAACTTAAAAATTAACCTTTATGAGACAATCCTTTGGCTCATCCAGCCTCAGTGCCTGGCCGTACTAATCCTCTTGTGACTGAATGCAATAAAATCCTTACAGCAACATTCCAGTATCTAGTGTAAAACCTTTTCAGAAGAATAGAGGCTGTTACTACTGAAAATATAGGACAAACTGCTCTGTTAATACCCTTGATTTGGATGAGCAGGTGTCTACAAACATTTGGACAAATAATGCAGCTCTCATGCCAGTTAATACTTCCTCCACACCGAGAAAGGGTCAAAAGTGCTGGTGCCCACCACAGAAAAGTAAAGAAAGGAGATGATGTCTTACTGAATCCAGGTCACACTCTACCATCCCTTCAACGTCCCACCCAAAAGGCTTTTTAAGGATGGTGACACACTCATAAATCACCTGCCAAAGAGCCCTGTTTACGGTAGGGGCAAATTATACCGCCCGTATGTAAGCCATCAGCACCTTGATGAATTAGCTGCCATGAATAGGTATTCCTGAATGACATCGTCACTGTGCATTACAACGCCCTTCAGTACTGAGCTACTGCCACAGCTACAGCAGCACTGACACCCAACACAACACACCAGCACCCTTCATCAGCTGACCACTCATATGAGAGAGAGAGAGAGAGAGAGAGAGAGAGAGAGAGAGAGAGAGAGAGAGAGAGAGAGAGAGAGAGAATGAATGAGAGAGACAGCCAGAGAGATGCTTACCAGGAATAAAAGAGAGAGCAAGAAGCAACTAGACTGGACAAAAGATGCCCCACCTTACAACTTAAAGGACTTACAGGGTCTGCTGTGAACAGATTTTCAGAGGTCTTGTCGAGTCCATGTCAGAGGGTGAGGGCTGGTGTGGTGGCAAAATATTAGGCATGTGGTTTTTATTTTATGGCTGCTGCTGATGTGTGTGTGTGTGTGTGTGTGTGTGTGTGTGTGTGTGTGTGTGTGTGTGTGTGTGTGTGTGTGTGTGTG
>JBBPDA010124537.1:0-25237 GCA_037974385.1 Arnoldichthys spilopterus | reverse complement strand
TCTATCTATCTATCTATCTATCTATCTATCTATCTATCTATCTATCTATCTATCTATCTATCTATCTATTTATTTTATATGGGGTCTGTAAGAAGGTGTGGATGTACTGATTCGATGTAGTTCAGATTATGTCAGGTTCGGGAAAAATCTTGAATGGGTCTCCATAGTTAGAAGTTTTCAGCTACGACGGTACCGGACCCAGTCTTGATCCGTCTACACAAAACTGCAGTGCTCGTTTCTGATCTAATGGTGGCGCACAAGGGTCAGGTCTATGCTGAAGCGGAATAATTTCTCCGTCTGGAGCCTAAGGGTAGATGTCCTCAACCTCGGCCTCTTTTTGACTTTTTAAGCGATTCCTGTGCACCAAACGTGTTCTGTAGTGTTACCGAGAAAATACTTAAAAAAGAATCATATTTAATTGGACAAAATTCTAATTAAATGAACGCGAATGCATGCTGACGTCGTCTATGTTCATTTCATTAAATGAGCCATTGTTTTTTTGTTTTTTTTTTAAATAAAATGACATTACTAAATGATGCACTGCCAAAGGGGACATTTAAATATGTTGCATCAACGTCAGACACAGAGTTTAGCTAAGCAACCAAAAAGAACATTTATAAGAACATAAGCAGGTAAACTGTAAAAGATCACAGTTCGGCAATTTAGATAGAGACAGTAAGTGCTACTGTGCATCTCTGTGTGAACTACTCTGCAAAAATGCCAAGAGAATTCCTTTGTTTTAAGAAGACAAGAGAGAATGTTACAAGTAAGACAATTTATACTATTTGATGAAATATATAAAATATTTTATTGTTAACTGATCTTTACGAGAACAAAGTGGATTATTATTCATTATAGTTATAAACCTTCTAAACAGAGTCGTTGCAGTAATGTTCTAATGTGTAACATAATATAGCATATATTAATTTATAAAAATATATATGACTTTTATTTCAAGGAACCTCATACAGAAATAAACACATTTTATTAATAAATTAAACAATTTGTTCAGAGCAAGAAGACATGCTGCTGTTTTAAGTGTTTATCAAATTCTTTGCAGCCTTTCATTCTACAGATCAAGGTCTGTTATCATGAACAAACACGTCGTACATTATAACAGCTCGTGGTTGTGTATTACTGAACAGAAGAGCAGTAAAAGGAAAAAACACAGAAACAGGTCTAACACAGCACTCAGGCTTAACCTCTGTCTTCCTACAAACAAACCCACATGTTTGTAGCATCATTAAACAATTTCGTTCTGCCAGCTGGAAAGCAGCCACTCCTGCATTGTACAAACATGCAGATGTAGCAGCAAGATCGTAACCAAGGCGGCACCTTCGCATTCACCACTGGTAATTGACCTAATTCTGTAAGCGAGGCATCTCTGCACAGAAACAGGCCTACAGTGCAATACAGTATTTTCCATTTCATCAAGCACGCTAATCATGAAATAGAATTTGTTTTGAGCAGCTTTCATTTTCTTTCTGCTTTTCTTTCTCTAACTCATTTATCAAAACTGTTATTTTTTCCTTGTTTTAAAAGCTAATTTATAAAAACTGCTTTTTTTCTTTTTTTTTTTTTTTACAAATAATTTATTAACAAAAAACTGTTCTTTCCCGGTTAATTTTATTTATAAAAAATGTTTTTTAAAAACAATTTTCTTCGTTTTTTAAGTTCTCGTTTATAAACAACTATGTTTTTACTTGACTATGACGTGTTTCTTTGTGCTCTTTTTAGCACAATGTAAAATAATTTTTAGCTGCATTAAAATAATGGACTGTTGATACATGTATATATATATATATTTTAACTGTTTATTTATTTATTTTAAAAACTGATTTTATTACAGAATTTGACAGCCGTATAAGCCTGATTTCCAAAGAGCATACACATAAGCACAGTCAGTGGTAGAGTGGGATTTTATTAAGGACGTGAAAGAAACCTATTCATTTTACTTTTTAACTCAGTTAGTTTTTTGTTTTTGTTTATTTATTTATTTTTACCTTTTTTTGGGGTGTGCACATTGACTCTGTTGTAGTCCAGAACAAAAACAAGAAGATAGTGGCGTAACTGATTTAGTTTACTTTGTGTCAGATTCAGGAGGAGGAACAGGTTGGATGCTCAGTAGATTTAAGAAGGCGCTTTCTTTTACCTGTGGCTCAGGGCATGAAAGCATAATTAAGGCCACAGATTTGTGATTCTCCCCTGTATGTGTAAATATATAATTAACCAAACATTATGCGTGGAAAAAGGTTTGGCTGCCCAGTTTGTAGACCTGAGTTCCTGAACGACAGATTCAGGACCTATCCGGAGCAAAAAGGTCCTCTTTATGTTGTAAGCCGCAGTAGTCGTTTCGCCCGGGCAGTCCATGTTTATTTTCTATCTGTTGTTTACGTCAGGTATATGGGTGTTTCGTCCGGCTACAGCGCAGCTTTGAGCATGACAAATAGAAGGAAAAGAAGGCCGCGCCACGTGACTACGAGACCAATAGGCGCTTGGAAGTGGCATTGACGCGTCAGACAGAGAAAACATCATATGTTCATGTTGTTAGACGTTGAGCTTCTTGTGCGGGGCAATGGCGCCACCTTAGAGGCCATGAGATGTAACTGCAACACAGCCAAAAAAAACAACACAACACATTGACCATATGTGAAATGTATCTCTGTAATGAAATGTATCTCTGTAATAATATGGCTTAACGTACATGAATAGTGTATAATTTTACAAAAAGAAATATATTCTAAAAATAAAAAGAATATGAAAGGATGTCAATAAATTTCTATTTGGAATTAATTCAAAAATATAGAGCTTAATTTCATCAACCCAGAGGCTAATATAAAAGTGCGTAGACATTTTATGCATATTTTTACTCTTTAAATGAGGTATAAAGTAAGACAGACTTTCATGTCCGGGGACAAATCGATAGGCAGACATACCTAGGCCTTTGCTTTAGCATATTATTCACAGTGTGATTAGTCTTTAAGTTAATTTTTTCATTAATTCATTCGTTTAGTCCCTGAGCAACATTTTGAAAACAACAACAAAAAACATATGGATTTTCATTAATGTCCTAGTGAAACTGACAGTGGCTTTATGCCTAATTTTAAAGTTTATAGTTTGAATTTAAATTTAAATAGTCAACAATTTCGTCAATTTTTAATAAAATAAAAAACAAGAAAATAAAAATAAGTATTATTTATTAAAATAAATCTGAATTTGGGTGTTGTGTTTCCTGCGATTTAAATTTTCCTTCTCACACAACGTGGCTAGTTTGTAACCCTCTGCAAGACCCAGTGCTGAGGTGGATAATTTGCTCTGATTTTTAGCACTGCACAGGCTATTGTACAGTAAAACATGAGTGTAATACCAGATTGTAGAAAAATTCAACTTTTCGATAACAATATTAGATTGAATCTTTTAATCATAATTGCTGTTTTTCTGATGACATATCTTTACTACAATAAGGGTGTTGTAACACAGTTTATTGTTTATCTGCCACTGACTAACACATATAAATCACATAAATGGAAAGCATCATTGTCTCACTGTGACCTCTTGCCTCATGGATGATTTTATTAATGCTTTACTTAGCTTAAACCCCTCAAATGATTATGTCCACAACAATAGTTTAATGGAATCAAGATGCAGCAGAAAACCTCACCACGAATGTAATGATTGTATCATGTAGGAATTTTGTTACATTGCTTGCATGAACATTTACTATTAAAGATTTCTTTCATATGCACTATATCTGAAGTCACTCTGAAGTCCATAAAACACAAGAATGTCATCGATGAAACGTCAGTCTTCTACATATTTTCCAGTATTTTCCCAAAAAACGTACTTTTTTTGAATTTCGTAATATATTCTTTAGTCGACGTGTTGAGTATGTACAGCACTTTTGTAAACTGCTGCTGTTTTAAATGCAAAAACAAAATTCCTTGCTCAAGTCTATATGAGGCAACCACTAAAATAATAATAAAAAAACGTCCAGTATAAAACTTAAAACACTGAAAAGGCCTGTTACCTCTGCTCACAAACAAGGAAAAATACTGAGGCACAACCAACCTCACTTTTCTGGGAGTTGGTAGATAGTAATTTTAATTCAATTCCTAATAACAAATATAAATGTTCTAACATACAGTTAAAGCGAAGCAATTCAACGACAAAAACATAATATTACATAGCAATAACACCGCAAACACTATCGTAGTAACAGTGAGCGATGCCTTATTTCATGTCAAATTAAATGACATCAGTTGAATCCTAAATTAACTCAGCAGTAATTACTGACAGTACCTTTGCAGTAATACATACTATAATGACTTATATGCAAGGTTACGATACGATGAAATCCATTATTGTTTCAGTTGCTGAGCTCTCGAGCCCTTTTAGCTTAAAATAATAGCTTAAAATAATATTTTAGCACTTTGGGGGTGGGGGGTTACATGAACATTTTTTTCATTCTGACCTTCGGAATTAGTGTTCCAAAATCATGCACACAAAAGCACTAGAATTTCGGTGACGTACCTAAATGAGACTTACAAAGACGTCCTATTACAAAGACATAATTACAGCTCGCGATCGTTCCCACGAGCTACGGCTCTCACTTATAACCTAGCGCAGCGGTTCCGCGTTGTCCTTCTGGCACAAAACTGAACCAAAGCTCGCGTATGGCGGTGGCGTTGCCCTGTAGTGCCATACCTCACGTAACAAGCCTATAGAAACGTTCGGCTCCTCTTTGGCCGCGACGTCTACAGCGTTAGCTTCATCGTGTGCTACGGTTTGAGTGACACGAAACGCCACCAGAAGAAAGCAGGGTGTCCCAGCCTGGCTACAGGCGCGGCTGCCTTATAAGCAGAAAGAAGCATTAAGGAGGAGACGGAAGAAGGCGGGCTTAAAGAAGGAAGGCCTGGCAACCTGATGCTGGAGAAAGAGCACATGGTCGTGAAAGAATTGGGGCCACGGCCAAAGTGTCCCGGCAGGGAGTGAAGGAAGTTTGAGATTCTTGATCTCTCATTCATTCATTACTACACACATATGCACAATATGAGGTTGTAAAAAGCTTCTGATAGAACATTTGAGCCAACCTTCTAAACACAATCCATGTACCAAACAAGCTGAAGTCGCATTTCACCCTGTAAAACCAAATCATTGCACTGAATCATTTTGTAATGCCCACACCCCTTCTCCTCTTACTGCCACCATGATGGGTTTACAGTGTTATTTAAAGTCGACACACGATCCATCGACCTCAGATGAATGGTGCCCAGATGTTCGATGAGCCATTTCATAGTCTTTGTGAGAACTTCGATCAAGGCTATAGCCACTGGGCCCACTTTTGTACAGTTTGGTGCTCCTGTTTTGTGCCTTGCCCCTTGGGAGTGTAGGCCACACTTCTGCATGAATAGACTCCCCCCTGCCATATTAGTTTAGTATGTAATGTGTAATACAGACACAGTCTAGCAGATGTATGTTAAATATACCCAGTAAATGGCAATTTTAACTCATGATTATAACCAAACAACCTGGTACCCGATTTGTAGCCATGGTAGAGCCACCATAAATTGTTAGCAAGTGGCACTTTGACAAGACTGAGCTAAAGCCTTCACAAATTCAGTGTAGGGTTACCATTTCCTTTGCAAAGCCTGTTTTTCTTCTTCTTCTTCTTCTTCTTCTTCTTCTTCTTCTTCTTCTTCTGCTTCTTCCTCCTCCTCCAATTCTTTTTCTTCTTCAGAAAACAATGGAAAAAACCTGCCGCCTGATAATGGTTGCTATTGCTGACTATTGTTGACTTTTCCTGCTCTTATCCTCTATTGGTCCTTAGTGCCAAGATTTCCGGGACATAGAAGCTTTAAGATGAGGCTTTATGACGTGAGGTTAAAGGTTCTGGCCTTGACTTTACGGAAGTTCAAAGACAATTTGTGCATTGGACTGGCTAGGACCTTGAACAGACCATGTGATCTTCATTGCATTTTGAGGGTAAAAACGTTCCTAGAAGATCAGACGCATCTTTGGTTTGAGAAGATCATGGCTATAATTTGTGGGTTGCCACAATCACATGATGTCTGTCATTTGTAATTCAATAATATGCGGGCGTAGATTAAGAAAACCAGAGGAAGAAAAGCACAGGAAATGCACAAAGTCTTGCACAAACAAATCCATTTGAATCACTACTGTATGGTACCACGAGAACCACCATATAAATCTATATAAATGTATGGGAATGTGGGTAATTTATTTTGTATGAAACGTGATTTTAGATGGAAAATTTCATTGTTTCTAATTTCTTAGTTTCAGTATCTGTGCGTTTTTACGGCGGAAGGAATCTCATTCCTCCCAGCAGAAGGTGCAATTAAGAGAGAAAAAAATCCCATTTAGTGCAGCTGCATTTACGACAGTGTCTAGACTGGACGTGTTTTCAAATGACCGCTGGAAATTTATTTTAGTGCCCAGTCTCCTATAGCCTTTAACGCGCGCACACACACACTTGTTGGTATTACCCTGTTTTTGAGGACATTCCACTGATTTGTGCAACACTGCATGTAGCCTACACCTCAACCCCAGTACCGAAAGGTAAAGTTTTTGCTCTTTTAGTTTATTTTTTCCTAAACATTATTTGTGAAGAAAACAACGAGTTTCCTTGTGTGAACCAAGAAAACGTCCCCAAAATGTACAACAGATTGTCCAGTACTCATATATTATGAGAACGTATTGTGCCCACAAAGAGATAAATACACGCTATCTTTCTCTCTTTCTTTCTCCCTCTCTCTCTCTTTCTCTCGCTCTCTCTCTCACACACACACACGCACTCAAGCACACACACTCACGTGTTTTCTCTAGGCTATTTGAAGGGTCATACCTGGACGCAAACCAATTCGCTCTTGCAAGTCCGCCCTAATTCTTTGCAGACATTTCGTAAAAGCCACCAAAATCACATAGAGTAACAGTCCAACTGCGTGAGCATGACAAATTATGAAGCAAGCCTCATTAGTTGTAGCTGTTTTGCGAAATAAACTTCCACGCGAGCAGACTTTTTCATGGTTATTGATTTGAGAGAGGAAGTGCTCTCTGATTTCCCAATTTCAGCAGCCTGTACCGCTTTTAAACCTCTTTTATGCTTTTACATCAATCTTTCGAATAAATGTGCGCGAGGCGTCGAACGCGAGCCTTCCTGAGCGCATTTTGGTGCTGAATGTGCATTCTGTGCGTGGTCTTGCGAACAAGGTGGCCACACTGGACCTCGTTCGCCATTTTCTTACATTTGTTCTCGAGAGAGGTCCTCAAAAATGTCTACGTTCGTTATGTATACTGAACAATTGTGCGTGGATTCTGTTCTTAAGAACCAGATCCCAAAATCAGAAAACATTTGTGAATTTCAAGTAGTTTTTGAGAAGAAATGTGGTGGTGAGTGCGTGCCACAGTTCAGTTTTGTACATTCATTATTCATGATTCTGCGGCAGAAATGGCCTCTTCTAAATATTTCCTCAAAATTGCCAGAATAAAATGTTATAGGAGAAAAAATGCAACGCTAAATTGTATTGAGCGTTAATTTCAGCCACAACAGACAAGTGCGAGATGGAGTAATTTCAGGAATTACAATAAGTTTTCTTTATTTTTGTTACACTTTTGTTGCATATACTTAACTCTTCCTCCTCTTTTCACGGCTATAGCATGTAAACAGCAAGCATAAACAGCCTTCAGTGGCGAAGTAGAAAACCTCGCAACCTTTCTCTTCTTATGACTTCCAGAACTCTTCCAGAACTCTTTAGCAGATAATAGAGTGGAAACAGAATAAAATAAAATAACTTATTTACAAGCATATAAAACAAATGGTAATTGCATAGTGTCTTAAAGAAGAGCCATTTCTCTGGCACGTATTTTGGCGATTGATCTACTCCGTAAATACGAAGAGTCTGCAAGTCTAACGCTGGATAATAATAATAATAATAATAATAATAATAATAATAATAATAATAATAATAATAATAATAATAATGCATATCTATCATGACCACATCACAACTTCAAAAGAACATTCACGTGATGCCGTAAACGAACATCTTGTATTTTCTTCTTAACATTTCTTTATTCTTCCAATGCCTGAACTTTGAGACATTCTAAAGCAATGTGACAGCCTATTATAATGTCGTAGGAGTCCGGTCGTTATAAAGCAACGACCACATACTTTTAACCAAAGTGAGGACTTCGGTGCTGGCTTCATTATCGCTCGTTCCTATCTAGTTTTTTGAAAAACATTTGGAGATCACAGATCCGCCATTCGCAGTTCACAGTTCACAGAAGCGGGTTACCGGAAAAATACTGCAAGCGATCTCGGCTCAGTTTCTTTTCTTTCATCCGTCGGTTCTGGAACCAGATTTTCACCTGTCGATCGGTGAGGTTTAGCATCCTCGACAGCTGCAGCCGCTTCTCTTTGTTGATGTAAACGTTAAAGAAGAACTCGCGCTCGAGCTCCCGGATCTGAAACTTGGTGTATGGGCAGCGCTTCTTCCTCGTCCGTGGGACACCTAAGCACAAGAAAACAGAGGGCAAGGTCAAATGCGCTGCACAACACACCACATCCCCCTACGCCAACCCCCGCACCAACCCCCAACCACAGTAAACATGAGCGTGAACAACACACAAACTACCCAGTGTATGGAATAATGTGAAATAATATCAAACAATAACATAGCTTATTGCTGCTTCGTGCATTTATGTGTATGTTTCTGTAACATTTTTCCCATAAATGAATGTAGTGTAATGAATGTTATGCACGCTTCACCAAAATGTATCGATGTTTAACGCTAACAGCAAACCAGTTCACTTAGGCTGTGTATTTAAAATGTAAATAATTTTGTCGGGGTTAAACAGAATAGAGGGCACCTTAGTAAATTAGAATTCTTACATATTTTTTTTGTCAGAGCAAAGGCACATTTATGTTAATCAGCACCAATTTTATATAATATAAGTCGAAAATGCAAAGAAAGTTGTATTTATATGTGCAATCGCGGCTAATACAGCAATATATGTATAATACATGCACACTAAATGTGCATATATAACAATATATAACAAGAAAAAGTAGGTAACCCTGACTGACTTCAATTTGGTTTTAATTAAACTTCTATTAACAAGCTAACAAGACAATAAACTGTTTGTTCATATCTTATTTTAAGTCCATTGACCTCAAAATTGATTACTTTCTGCTAAACTATTGCTATTGTAATTGTGATATATTACAATAGAAAATAATTTAGTGCAAACTATACTGGACCACTCTAGACTTTGGAAGTAAAACAACTAGCATGAAATGTAAATGTCCACCACTGCTCGACCACAATTAGTGAGCTGCACTGCACCTAAAGGCTTAACCAGCCAGTCGCCCAAAGCACTGTTCTGCCCAATTGCGTTTTACCCTCCATGGCACGGAGAAACATCCCTTAAAAACGCTGCTCGCAAGTTCATGATCAAAGTTAGCGTTTGTCACAATAGCTTGCTCTTAAAATTTTCACAGACTTCGCCTGCGTGTAACATATCGTTTTTTCCCCAAAGCTCTCCCCCATCGTAAAAATTCTTCTTGTTGGACGAAAGAGCTTTGTAGGTTATAATAAAATCCTTTGAATGCTTATAAAACTCCACATAAAAACCTGACCGACGAAGCGCCGGGCTTGTCCCCTTCACCTATTTCCCCCCTCCCCATTCAACAGCTCGAGGATACCTACTCGAGTGGTCGTTTTTGCACGAGTTGTCCTCTTTTGTCCCCGTGGATGAAGAACAAGAGCCCGACGTCGCGTCATTCTCCTGCTCCTTCTCTGGCTCCGCGCCTCCCCGAAGCGCCGGGGGCTCCGTCTCCGGCTTGTTGGCGTCGCCGCCGCCTTTCTGCGCGCAGTTCTCTAGCGAGCTGCCGTCGCCGCCGCAGTGGACGCCGTCAAAGAAGCGATCAAACCCTTGCGGGAGGACGCTGTTCTTCCCCACGCCCGAGTAGAAGCCCGCGCTGGGGTGGTTTGATCCGGGGTGGTGGTGGTGGTGATGGGGGTGGTGGTGGTTGTAGACACTTTCATTCTTCATCAGCATTTCAGTCATGGTTGTTGATGGCGGAAGACATTCCCTGTGCACCAAGTCCTCCCCCGTGTAGCAGGACGCATAGTTCCCCCTGTGGTGCCACTTCCCCGGCGGATCCAGTCCGTATGACACGTCTCTTACCCCCTGAACTTGTGAGAGGTTCGTGGAATAGGGGTACGTGATCTGGCGTGAGTGGGCCTGCGGCAGAAACGAGGAGACCGCCGAAAATTCAGGCACGTAGTAGGCGCAGCTGGGGAGGTAGAGATTCGAGGCGCAGCCCGCACGCTCTCCGAACTCGGAGCTTCTCTCTTTCCGCGTCTGCGAGCAGAAGTTGCCCAGGTTGACCGAGTTAAACATCGTCCCGAGCCCGCGCGCGCTCACCGCAACCACAGATAGAGGTTTTTTGAATTCGGGCTGCACAAGGGGGAAAATTTGGGCACGCGAGATGACGCGCTTTCCCTCTAAGTCGCCCTAAGACACGTGATCGAAAGTAGATATTGTCGTATATCAATTTGGAAACCTTACATGCGTAGGAGTGGTTCACTTAGATATAGGCGGCTGAAGCGATTGGTTTGCGAAGAACCGCAGAAACATTATGAAAATTAGTGGTAATCACATCACCACTTTTTCCCCTGATGGAAACGCATAAACATTTCAGTCAGGCTCGTGTTATGGCACATGCGCAGTGCTGAAGCGCATATTTCGACTGGCACCCACATGTTTGATCATTCTAACACACACACACACACACACACACACACACACACACACACACACACACATATATATATACCCCTTAATATAGATACCCATACTTTATATATATTGACTATGCCGCAAGTTAAATTGAAGAAATAAACAATATGAATTTAAAATAAATACAGACATCATGCAAATACAAATCTATAAAATAATGTGTGTACAAATGAATATATAGGCTGTAAGGACACATATCAGATACTCAAATAGTGTAACATCACAGCACTGCAGTATCCAAAGGTAACAGAGCAGCTTCACATGCTTATGCTGACGTATGTAAACATACATGTAATATACAAATATATAATAGAAATATGCATAATTATCATTACAATTTGGCTTTTGAAATAGGATGCAACATCTTGGGCTATTATACAACCAATGGAAAAAATTGTATTAGCCCTTTCGTCACTCTATAGCATGAATCAAAGCATGAGGGCAAAAAAGGCGTAAATATGCTCCCATAATAAACCAATGCAAAGAGCAGCTGTAAGCAACAGACGTTTTCATTAACTTTTCAAATATTCGTATTGATATAATTAGTCAAATCGCGGACCCTATAACCCTATAGCGACGTGTTCCCTGCGTTTTATACATTTCCTGCAGTATACCGAGGTCGGTGGGCACGCTGTAGTCTATACAGTCGCCGCAAAATGCCTTACTATCTAGAAACATCTTAATCTCTCTCTCTCTCCCATAGACACACTCGTACCTATTTTGTCCTCCTATGCTATACAGATATTTTATGGAATGTGCCAAGTATTTGACTGCAAAAAAAATCAAATGATCTACGACCTATAACCAAAGTTAGTTTTAGACCACTTCAAATGATTTTATTATTTAACCCTGTTTTCAGACCTGACACCAGCAAAAATGGACTGGAAGGCAAAGCTGAAGGAAGTTGGTACAAATGGCCTCTTTTTGCAGATACAAAGCTTAGACGGCTTCAATCAAGTACAAAGGAACCAGACAGTTGTCCAGACAGACAGCCCTTGAATTTGACCACTAAAAAGTTCGCGAGGAACGAGACCGCCATATAAAAAACAAAGGCACATAGTTTTCGAACCATTTTCGAACGTGAAGCTCGAGCTTTATAAGTTAAATACACACACCTTGAATGTTGCTAACTGCTCTGTTGTTTCAACATTGAACTGAATTTCAGATAGAACGTTAACGGACGTGAAAAAATAGATTATTGTTAACGTGCTAAAATAAGTTCACTGAACACAACCAGCGCTATAGCACTAATTCAAAAAGCGTGTACTGCAATAATAAACTGTCAGAGTAAAGGATTTGATGCAGAAAGTAATAAAGTAGGAATAGACTACAACATGCAATCCAACATGTTATTACATTTATACTTCAACAAAACAAAGTAAAGCAATCACAGTGTACTGAAAAATATTTTGTCCTTTAATTCTGAAAATACTTAATGTGGAAACAAGCGATCTTATTAGATTTATTACATTCAAATAGATACTTTAATTAAAAGAATTCAAAGTAAGTTTTAGTTAAGCAGAACAAGAGCAACATTTTATATCAATTCAATCTTCAAAAACACTTCTGGCACAATTCACTTTTACAGTAAAAGAAAGATCCACAGCTGCTGTGAAAAAAGACATTCTTATCTTCAACTTGATGTCTGCACCAGCTTAAGCCATGCTATGACAAAAGTGAAGCTATCAAATACAGAAAGTATCCCCTTCGTCAAACTGGCCACCGGACATTGTCTCTCTTTCCTTGCTGGCATACCACAATAGCAGCTACTGTGCAGCTTCAGAGCGCTTTCCTCCCCATTTAATGATGCTTTCCCCCCTTACTGATACTCTTGAAGAGCGCTGGGCGCAAATCACTAAGATTAGCTAAAGCAGATGGATCATGTATATTCCAGCAGTGAGCTCATTAAGCATTTAAAACGTGTGAATTCTAACAGAATTTTTTTGGCCAATGCAAATATGTTACAGCGCGAAACTTCAGCAAGTGAAGTGAAAATCTTCACTATTCTCAGATTACAGAGAGAAAAATACAGACACGCAACGCCCCATCACTCTTTGTCCCGGACAAAGCGGCGATAGTCCCTTTTTAGTGAAAACGTTTAATAAAACAGTGAAATTTGAAAATAGCTCAATCTCTCAGCAGTAGTGAAGGTAGCTGCTGAATGCTTCATGCACATTAATCGGCTCTGAAACAAGCCTTAAACGTGGCGAGCGTGTTAAATAATGTTATTGTCCCCTCATGGCTCCGATCATTTTAATTGGATGTAAGCCAAGCTATTAAATACGCTTGTATGAGCTGTGAACAGTCTCGAGCAGCAACAAAAGAGCCATCGGGAACACCAGTGGACTGTCCCATTGTCGTACGGGTTAAACGCAATATGAAATTATATTTAAACATATATTCTATCAAGCGTATTTAATGGTGTGTATATATATAAGAGTAAAATTGGCAGCAACATTCAATTAGATCAAAATTTTACATTTTGTTGTGCATATTTTCAATATTACGCACACAGGATCTACAGCCTATAGCACTTACAATAACCTGCATGGAATCAGAACGTTAATGGACTTCATACAATATGTGGATTATATGTAAGGTTCCAACTGTACTCTGCCTTTGTAAATGGCTTTGGGAAAATTATTCTATTCTCAATTTAGCAAAGCTTTCCTTTGATGTGATGGAGACACACTAATGCAAAGCAGTAGCAGCATAGAAATGTAGTCCTAATCAGCAATGCTAGCGTTTCATAAATACTACTGCTACTACTGATAATAATAATATGAATATCTTATTGTTGCTGCTAAACAGACCCTGTAGTTTATGTTTCGTTTATTTTTAAGTAAAATGTCACATCATAATAAATTAATATTGTTAAACCATTGTGTGTTTAGGCATCATTTGTTCTTGTGGCATATCAACTGAGACAAAAGATTTTCCTCAAAACAAGGTTCTCTCCTCAGCAATATGTTCTACATCACGCTGGAGTGACTCTTAAGTTATTAAATGAGCTTTACCTTCCTGAGAATTTGCAGCAGTTGGTACGAAACGAATAAAAGAGGGAAAAAAGCAAAGCAAAGTGTTTTTTCCTTCCTCCTGGTATCTGATGTATAAAACAGATTTATGAGAGAGGAAATAGTATCTGCATTTTCTTACCGAATATCCGTTTTTTGTTTCCTACTGCATTCTGCTGGCGCTAAAGCTCTGGGCCCTAATTGACTCTCTGGCTTTATGACGTTTAATTTCCTCTCCGACTCGGGACACACTCGGGTCAGAGGAGGCTGTCTGCTTTTGAAGTCGTCGTTCCCATCACTTTAAATATATGACATCTTCTTTTCTTATTTTAAAACAATTTCTTCTTTGCAGGACGCACCCCCTCGGTGCCCTCTCGCTGTTGTCGCGCTCCATGTGACCGCGCTGTAAGTCTCTTTTAATGCCCACACCACATTAGAGATAAAACACAGCATTTTCAGAACCTCAAAGCTGGATTTCTCAGGCCATGTCTTCAGCACCCTTAGGCAAAAGGGTTTCTCCCAAAATCAGAGTCCCATGTAAGGCGATTACTAACTTGACCTTCAATTTGTGTGGGTTCCCGCCCACATAGACGGCCTACACACCGGGGACCTCGATCTCTCTCTCTCCCTCTAGTGTGGCAGATGGATGCTGGCCTACAAAAACACTCACTCCAGGCCATATAAACACTGCTGTATAACTTAGAGACTGGCATCACACAGAAACCTGCTGAAAACACATTGAATTGCCTCTCTTCTTATTAAATGAACACTGTTCTATTTTTATCTATTACTATTATTATCCAAGCATAGAATACAGAAAGGTGCACTGTATATATATGGATGATTTGTTGATTACAAGCACTTTCATAATCATATAATTTCAACAAATGCATGTACTTTTGAACAGTTATTATTGTTACATTTTTCACAACTATATAATTGTTATATTTAAAGCTGTTTAGTTGTAGTGGTTTAGCTGGGCTGTATGCCTCCCTCAAAAAATGAAAAATAAATCAAACACTAAAATTAGAATAAGACCAGTAAATTAGTCAGTAAACAGTAATGTGTGTATGTTTGTGAGTGAATACAGGAGCTCTCCTTTCCTGGTGGTAGCCCAGTGTTACTAAAACAGCCCCCTTGGGCTTGATTAGTCTTTCAATAGATAATATCAACTGCTGCTGATGAAGCTTTACACATCCTTGCAATGACTGCAGGCATGGAGGGGAATATGGAGCCGAACCACCGCTCAAACCCTCAACTAGCGTTTAAACACAACAGCTCATCTGAATCCGCTTCACTGCTTTATTGTTGTGCTGCACTGATTCTAATATTCACGTGTTTCTACTGTAGACAGAGCGTGTACACGGTTCACACAAGGGCCGCAGACACGAGGACAGTGCGGGTTAAGGTTTTCTAATGGCAAAATTAAAGGACAGAATACTACTGGACACAAAGCATGCCAAACAAAGCATCATCATTGAATCCCGAGAATGCATTTATGTGAATCGCGTTAATTCAACCATTCGTCTGCATGCAATTCGCAAATTCCGTTTATTAATGTGTTGTTAGGCCGCGTTGTAGTCTTTTACTGAAAAAGTCGTAGCATGCGGTTAAATATTCCTAACAATGTTGCTTCAGAAGGGGTTTTCCATGTATTCAACCTGATGCTGACAATCAGTTTGTAAACAGGTAAAAAACAGTGTTACACCTCCGTGGAGACCTTCACGCCCCAGTCATCCAATGAAAACCGTATACAAGCCTGTTTACATTCAGTTAAACCTTTTAATATGGACACGAGCTTGTTCCAGAGTCCCGTATTAACAGCGACACAATGTGGATCACTTATTAAACCGCGGGGATTCTCTCTTTTCCTTTATCTCTCTCTCTCTCACACACACACACACACACACATACACACACACACACACACACACATTGAACAAATCTATAAAAATAACGCCAGTCATTCACTAACGTGACGTACAAAATAATACAATTTTATTTTTTAATTTTATATATCTAACATTTTAAACTAATTCAAAATAAAAACTATAGCCTCGTTTATTTACTTAAGCCACGTCTCATTCTTGCTTGTGTTAGGTATTGCTTACTGTTTTAAATTGTTTCACAATATTGAATAACGTACCTGCCAGACCTATAGACATCATATGTACATTTTTGTCTTTTCTTTATATTTTGCAGAACTTGAAAAAACCATGACATTTAGATTGTGTCAAAGACTTTTTTCTACACTGGTTTCAAAAGGTATGTTTAATATTGTTCTCTGTGTCTTGGAAGTCGCTTTGGATAAAAACGTCAGCCAAATGAATAAATGCAAATGCAAAATGTGTTAACATATAGGTTAAGAAGGATTTTTGCTTGTCTTGTAAAGTTGCCATTTTGAAGATACAAGATTTTGGCTGACAACAACGATAAGCAGTGGATTACATCTGATTAGAACATGCTGCGTATTTTTGCTCAAATGTGTACTGGACAACTGGCAGATTTGTTTTAACACAATGAGTCTCATCCTCGGAACGTTTATAAGAAGACGTTTTTTTCTTAAAACCCCACTTACGCAGTTTTCACCCAAGACCACGACCTCCGTGCTTTCTTGTTTGGGATTTATTCTTAAGGAAGAACAGAATCTATGCAGATCTCTTGAGCATACTTGAGCACTGACATGCTTGTGCAAATTAACTGGTTATGAATCTGAAATAAGTTTTTTTAAAAGTTTAGCAAAGAAGAAAGAACAAAACTTAGGAAGATATTTGGTGAATGAGCTCGCACTGTTGTTTACACCGCTATGCTACGTGTGTATCTTATACATATGATCTCACCCGCGCAGTTGGGGTAAAGATCAATTTGCTAAATAGTATTTTAATCATAATTAGAAAACCTATTTGCAAAAACACATCAAACACGTATTCAGGACCAATGATAAAGGTACTGTTAAACGGTTATGTTATTATACTGCAACACAAATGCCCACTTCAGGTAAAAACATATAGATACAGCCAGAGAGAGAGAGAGAGTGCGGGGGAAGAGTGTAAGATGTAGTGCAATTGAATGTTGATACGAATTTAAACAATTAATTTTTACAGTATATATATAAATAGATAGATATATAGATTAGATAGTTAAGCAATAAATACACTATTTACACTATATATAAAATGGAAATCATAGGTATGTGTTTTTACTAACGTATAGCTATATTTTAAACTGTGAGCACATTACAAAAAAATGAGCTCATTGGTTTCAGTTAAACACAAGGAAGTTGTAAAGCGACCTTAAACCGATTTAAAAAATGTAAACTACTCGCTTAAATACTTACTTTTTACTTAATATGCATTTACAGTGATCATATACATACTACACAAACACATGAATTGCTAACTATGGTTCAAAGAAGGACATTTACAGATAACACGGACAAAATCAACACAGCGCCAAACACAAAGCACAGCGGAAGAACATTGTCTGTGTGTGTTTGTGTATCCATGTGTGTTCATCTTCTTGGTACACTAAGCTCCGACTGGGCCTGCAGACAGATACAGATGTAAACATTTTTTGTTTTTAGTTATTTGTTCCTCTGGCCCGTAAAGCCGGAACACCTTTAACGGGTTCTAAGAAACGCACACAGCAAAGACACACGTTTTAGCAACTTACTGAATCAGGATTATCTCTCTTTTCTTCTTCCACCCTTTTCGCGCCTCCCCCAACTCTCTAACCAGCAGCATCCTCCCCCTTCGCTTCATTCCCACTGCCACATTCAAGGTCTGCGTCAACGGCATAGATCAATGAGCGTAGACAAGCTGCTGTAAAGCCCCAGAGTCCGTCTCAAAGTCAAAACCGCGCCATGCGTAAAACATTTAGGACACATACCAGAGGCCAAATGCCTCACGTGATACTCTCTATTTCATAGATGGCATTTTCTAGTAACCATTTTTCACAATAAGAATGCAATGTTAGAGATTTCTTTCCCACAGGTAAGAGATTAAGAGCGGATTGATTATAATTCAGTAGTGAATTAAAGAAATCATGGTTATTGTTGGTTTGTTGAGAAAATGAAATTTCATTAGTGGTTAAGATGATTAGTAATCCAGTATTGAAACCATAGCCTGCGCTGTAATAACATGTCTGAATAATTTACATGCAATAATATAAAATGCAAAATTCACCTTGTTCGTTTGAATTTGATAATTGATGTATAGTGCAAATCTTAGGTATATGTTTTTACTAATGTATAGCTATATTTTCAAAACTGTGAGCATATTTACACAAATATGAGCTCACTAGTTTCAGTAAAACACAAGCAAGTTGTAAATAAAAGTAAAACATTAATGTGTCTATATTTAGGAACCGAGCCACAACAACTATATAATATTTAATTTAAGCTATAATAAAAATTATATATACCTCTTAATAAAACCTTTATAATATTTAAACTAAATTAAAACCATTTAAAGAACATTTAATATTTTAAAAGATGAACATTGGTGTATTTTTGACTATAGCTAAAGATCCTTTGCTTTTGTCAATACATTAATCTATTGATAGGCTGGTAAGGCACAACAATACATGCATCTGCTTTAGTGTTTGCTTGGAGTATGAATAAGCTGCCTGTGTTCCTATGGAGCAAAACATGCTAAGAAAGAGATTCAGTTTACACCAAGCTGTTGTTTTAAGAGCAGCTGAGGAGCAGTAGCCATTACATAAGGTCTTTCTTTGGCACTAAGACTGCGAGCAAGCAGCATTCTGTTGATGCAACACAATGAAGACAAAGAGCAGAAAGGCCTGTTACTGCTGTGTATCCATCAACACTCAAACTATTGAGTCGAGCAGGAGGGAAGGACTTTCACTGCAGATATGCTATTTTATTGCATCCTTTTGGCAGTCTTGTAAAAGCATTTCTTACTGTGGCTGATTCATATAAAATGAACTATAACAGGATTTAACAGGATTAACAGGTTATCTTTTCGCATACCACCTCCTCATAAAATTTGTTTGAACTACAAGGCGATCACTGAGGAGGACAACTTTAGAAACAGAATAAAATGAGTTGTTTGATGTAAGGGAAACTATCTGGAAAACAAAGACAGAAAGTGGAATAATTTAAACAACAAAGATGTTTACTCATTTTAATAGACATTAACATGGATACACTTTTTTTTGCAGTGATTAAAAAAGGTGCTTAACAAATAACAAGAAAAAAGGCTGTCACATTAATAGTTCAAAATCACATCAAATTTCATAGCAACAAATTTCACAGTTTGAATATTGTACTGTAAAACATTAAGTTTTATGAAGGATATGGAGACTCAAGGATGAGAATGAAGAGCAGCTGAATCATTTAACTACACTACTGATGCATGCAAGTAATGCACTATAGGACAAGCTTTGCATTAAGTAACTTATAGTGCATGGAGACTACTTTAACCAAATACAAAAAACAAAACAGTATTACACCTTGACATAATGAGTGAGAACGTTTTCTACAACACAATAACTGCTCAAGATCATTTTTGGTCAAGATTGGGAATGGAAACTTCTGCCTGAAATGGGCTGAATTTCAACACTTGTCCATTCCATAGGATAAACGATAATGGCGAGGCCTCTTTATCCTTTCCTGTTCCTACATGCTGGAGCATATCACTAAAAAACAAATATGCTGTTTTAAATTGAAAAGATTACTGGGCTGCCTTAATAAAAAAAACACATTTTTTGTTGTTGTTCACAGTATTTAGAGATATTAGTTCACAGAAGTTTTTTTTTTCTTTTTTGTTATGTTAGTTCTTAGAAGTTAAGTGAAAATATTAAGGCAGC
Organism: Arnoldichthys spilopterus; assembly: GCA_037974385.1. Classification (NCBI taxonomy): domain Eukaryota; kingdom Metazoa; phylum Chordata; class Actinopteri; order Characiformes; family Lepidarchidae; genus Arnoldichthys; species Arnoldichthys spilopterus. The sequence goes on along the minus strand of JBBPDA010124537.1, from coordinate 5,573 downwards.
CTAGTATCTTAACCTTTTAAGTAAAACCCTATTAGGCTTTCATATTGTAACGTACAATATATCTCGTCTAATTTAAGATACGCTTGTTTGCACATTTATATATGAGTAACACAGCAACAAACTCTCGCGAGTTAATGCAGAAGATACTTGATAAACAGCAATAATAACTGGACCCCCACTGAAAACCCAGGGGTCCAGAAATCTGCTGACCAATATCGCGTCCCAAAAATAGCAGCAACGGTTGTCAAATCCATTTCTACACCCACCTGAAAAGGGTCAGTAACCCCCCCACCCCCCCCCACCCCACCCCAACCCTCACGATCGGTTTTGACGGCTAAAATCCAAATAATTTATTATGGTTTATTGAAGGGCTCCAGGACTCCATACCAAATCGCTCCCGAAACTCACAGAAAACAAGCGTCTTTAAAGCAACTAAGGAGGAAGATTTTTCATATTAATGGTGTTTTGTAGGGGTGAGTAGGGCTTTCAAAGCTTTAGTCAGTTTGAAAATATAGTAAAAAAGTGTTACATTTAATGTATTCTGAAGTACATTATGCAATATTTAAACACTAAATCTAACAATTTCAAACATGTATTTTTACTATACTTACAATCAGGCTTTAAGACCTGCTCCTCCTCACCAAGAACTAAATTTTATTCTAAAAATTCCCTCGTTATTGCTGCTTTAAAGAAGTTCTCATACAATAAACCTTTACATCAAGAGCACAGTGAAGGACCACTACACCGTTGTACAGTCTCCCGAGCGCTGGATAAGGACCCCTGCAGCTTTTTCGCGCAACCATAACGAGAAAATGTTGGTTTTATTTTTTTGATGAGAGTGACGAGGAAGATTTCCAAAGCTTTCGCCTGTTTGAAAATTTAGTATAATATATGCATTTAATGTGTTCTGATACAATATGCAACATTTCAACACAATCTAATGCATTTCGAGTATTAATTTGTTTAGTCTGCTTTCTTTTGGCAGCATCTGTGTTGATGCAATGTGAAAGCAATGCACACAAGATTGATGGTGAATTCATACAGAAATGTCACATTAAATAATAATAATCTTGATTTATTTTGGGATTTCATGTGTTTATAGAGTATTGGGTCACATGCTCGTTTAGACTCACAAAGCTTCAGGTGTGTTTAAACGTTTATTTCTGCTAAAATCAAATTCAAACTCTTGGTTTCTTATCACCTATAGAAGAACATCGGCAAAACGCATGTGCCCGCATTCTTGCTTTCTGTCCTCCACTCTATGTTCTACCCCCTGTCTTCTACTAGACCTAAAAAAAGGACAGAGCCTGTTCTCGCAGCAGCAGTCTTTTCTTCTTCATGCGACGATTCTGGAACCAGATCTTCACCTGCTGGTCCGACAGACTGAGCCGGTCCGAGAGCTCTCTCCTCCGCTGCCGGGTGATGAATTCGTTGAGCATGAACTCGCTCTCGAGCTCCGCCAGCTGCAGTTTTGAGTAGGGCTTGCGTTTCTTTCGGGTCCGCGTATGCATGGGGTACCATGGAGCACCTGAGGACGAATAAAGAAATTAAGGAGAATGGATTAAGCTGAGTGCAGGCCCAAACGCCATCGCTGAAAGCTTTCCTTGTGCTCGCTTTTAGCTGCGACGGGTCGGCTAATTCATAATTATAAACATCATTTCCATCAGTACAATGCAAAAAATGCTAAAAACTTAAAAATAAAACTTAAAGAAACATTCTGTTTTTTACATAGAAATCCTACCCTATTGGAATTCAACAGTTTTTAAACGTTTTAATAAATAACTTAATAACTTAAAAGTTTTATAAAATTAAATTTTATATTATAACCACAATAAATATACTTCTTGTGACACTATTAAGGTTTATAACATTAACAATCATTATATAGAATAATAATAATAGAGATCATTTGTTTTTGTTAATATACAATCAATTTCTTCAAATGTATTTAAAGTTTACTGTGAAAACATTTTTTACATTAGCACACCAAAAGCTTAAACCTACTTTTCCCTTAGAGAACTGCACCCAAGTCAACATGCCATGCAGTGTTTTAGCTACTTTTTAAAGTCATCACATATTTTATGGTCTAAATCTACACTCTGATTACATGAGGACCTCCGGTCCCGTAGCATTTCATTTTCTGACCTAGCCAAAGTGACCATTTTTCCACTGTTTATTTTGACTTGTTTGTTTTTACTTTTAGCCATCACTTCGTACAGTTATAACGCACTGTGTGCTGGTCAGACTAGAGTGTGAGAGAAAAAGATTTGGGTCTCAGCTTCATGCAGCTCATATGTGCTTGACCTGCAAACGAGCTTCCAGTTACAAGTTTATAGCAAATGTTGTTAGTTGTGGTCTGTCACTGATATGTCAGCTTTTTTGCAGCATTGTGGGAAAAGAAAAACTGAAATATGAGATGCCTCATCAAGGGCGTGGGTTTGGCTTGAAAGTTGGTATAGGACACATGTGGGAGGTGAGCCCAGGTTGGCTAATTGTGTAAACAAACTGCAATAGAGAGCTGATGGGGAAGCAATATTTCATGGATTCTTGGTTCTTAGATGTTACATAATATGTTCAATTAAATAGATTTACTTGCACTGGTAATGTACAATAATTATAAATTAATATCTGATGGCTTCAAACATTTTTCTCTCCTTGCAAGAACATTAAAAATAACTTTCTTAACTGAAATCAGTATAAAAAAGTATTTATTCATAATAATATTAAAAATAAATATAAAAATAAAATGATTAAAATAAAGGGAATAATATTGATGGACATCATTTGTTTTGTGAACATACAATCAATTTACTACATTCATTAAATTTAGAATTATATACTTTTAAAATGTATTTCAAAACAGGTATTTACTAGTTGTGTAGCACACCATATCATGCAGTGGAGATCTGATATGGAAAATTAAAGCAATATATGACAGGTTCTTGGTTCTAGTCTAGATATTACCAGGTATATATAGCATCTAATCTATCAGAATTACTTGCAGTGATAGTGTACAATAATTCCATATTAATTTTTTGACATTATTCAAACATTTCCCCATCATTGCAAGAACATTTTAAATAACTTTCTTTACTGAAAGAGCATAAACATAAACTAGTTTATACTATAACTGTACTAAATATAGTTATTCTGACAAATTTTTCTTCATAATATTAATAATTACAGTAGGGACTACAATAGAATAAGGGAAAATAATAATGGATATAATTTGCTTTGTGTATATACAACAATTTCTGCAAATTTACAACAGCATTTTTTAAATAAAGTATGCTTATGATATATGTAAATGCAGATATTTACCAGTAGTGCACCACGCCATGTTGATCTGGCAATATATCACAGCTTCTTGGTTCTAGACTAGATATTACCAAATTTGTTCAATTACATACAATTTAATTATCAGATTTACTTGCAGTAATGCTGTACAATAATTACATTAACCTTTGGTGTGCTTAAAACATTTTCCCATCATTGCAAGAACATTTTAAATAGCATTCTTAACCCAAAGGGCACTCTCTTAGAGACTAACAAAACTGCTTAATCTCTATCATCTGTATCTTTCAATAACACTGTCTATAACCTACAGAGTGCACTGAGACCAAAATCGTCCCTACCATCTCATGCTAAACGCCTGTTTGTCTCAGGCTCATTTCACTAAAGGCCAGAGTCTGTTTTCACAGTGCTATAAGTCTTTACTGTTCTGTGAAGGGCTATGGGCTACAGTGCTTTTCTAATGCCTCCCCTAGTGGCGTCTATCCCAACGTGCAACCGATGCACCTTTTGAGTCGCCTGGTGATGTAAATGTGGAACCTACACATGCTCAACATGGGCATCTAAACAAATGGAGTAGGAGATAGCTTACTCACCTCCTCCTGGACCCGTGCTGCCAGGGGATGCCAGGGAATGCGCGATGGTGCATGGAGCTTTGGCTCCTTCGTTGTGTGACGAGCTCGAGTCTGACTCCAGGGAGTGACAGGATGGAGGATCTTGAGTCAGATGCTCAGCAGTCGTGTAGTCGTACTTTGGGTATATCCTCCCGCCTGCCATCATGCTGGAGTTGTGCAGCCCGTGTTCCGGCGCTATGGACGCTAACGAGTCATCTCGTGCCCTCGCATCACGTTTCAGGTTTGTACTGTCGGTGCAGTTCTCCCGGCTGCTGCCACCAGTACCAGAAGCAACACCACTGTAAAGGCATTTGCTCTCTTCTTGCCGTGTAATCTCACATGCCCGGCTGAACGTGGGGTTCAGGGACACGGAGCTGCTGAAGAATGACTGAGTGTATCCGTTGCACGGCTCGGACTGAGCCCAAGGCAGGGAGCAGACATTGTCCCTCCTCGGGTAAGGGAGGGAAGGTAGACCCGCCAGCTGTCCCCCGGAAGCGCGAAAGTTGGGCAGGTAAAACGCGTCTCCCGTGTGGATGTTTACCAAAGGTCCCACGAAGCCGGTATTAAGCAGGTTGCGCTCGCCCATTTCGGCGGGCCCCGAGCGAGAGGGTCTAGTTTATAGCAATCTGACATTTAACGTTGTTGAGGCCAGCGGCGCGCACCATTGGCTGAGCCAAAGTCACGTGCCACCGATCAACTTGCACTTACGGAGGGTGCCACCCACTGGGTTCCATTTGTGACCAAACAAAAATGTCTTAGGGATTTTATAAGCTTTTTAAAACCACTGTAAAGATACAAGATAAAGCTTGTGGGCAACCTGAATACCGTGGGCGATGCATGTAACGGATTTCCCAAATAGGCCTGTAGCTGACTGAAAAGTTACCAGTGGTGGCGTAACAGTTAGGGAATTGCCCCCAGACCCCCAGACAAGTACCACCGAGGTACTTGTGAGCAAGGTATCGTCCTAGGCACTGCTCCCCGTCAACTGCCCTCCCATACACACGGATGAGTTAAATGCACAGGTCACATTTCGTTGTGGTGCACCGTGTGCTGTGTTGAGTTCACAATGACAAATAATCACTCTCAGCTTATGCAAAGCTAAATTACCCGTGAGTTATTTATAGGACTAAGGTGATTGGCTTTAATTTGTTTGTTTGTCTGTCTGTATATCTATATACATATCTATTTTATCTCGATTTTTTGGGATAAGCAGTGCTCATTACTACAGTCTTGTAATAATGTAATTAGGAAAAGGCAACAGACGGTAAATACAATTCAGTTTATTTAAATTCTTTATTTCTGTTAATATAATGGATATACTGGACATATTCAGCAGATATACTGTAGGATAAGGATTTCTAATTCTTTAAAAGTACACATTAAATCTGCACTGACACATTAGTGCTGTGGACACTTAACTGTAACGACCTCATCTGCGCATCTTTGTACATTGCACATCTGTGTAAAATGAACACCCACACAAATAACAGCAACTGTGATTGTAAAATACATATGCATTTCCCTAATAGTTCTACTGTAATAAAATACAACTTGTTTAGAGTAGCTGCAGTTGTACAGGTAATATACAGTTCATATTCTGTTATTATTATATTATTATTATTATATTATATTATATTATATTATATTATATTATATTATATTATATTA
>JBBPDA010124482.1:20000-25257 GCA_037974385.1 Arnoldichthys spilopterus | reverse complement strand
GTGCTAGTGTGGTGGCAGGGTTGACCGTGCTAGTGTGGTGGCAGGGTTGACCGTGCTAGTGTGGTGGCAGGGTTGACGGTGCTAGTGTGGTGGCAGGGTTGACCGTGCTAGTGTGGTGGTTCTTTACATTGGCTTTTAAAAGAGTTGAGGTTGATGTGATGACATTTTTAATTTTCATCTATACTTGATTATTGGATTTGTTAAGCTTCATAAATCAATTTGACTTTGAGATTAAAGCATGAACTATAAGGTCTACGCTGAGCTCCTACAACATTGGAAATCTTCTGGTCCTAAGTGGAGTTGAACTCAATATTACACTATATCAGCTGTTACGAAATGCTACACTGTTAAAACTTGGCACTAAATTACAGGCCGTCACACTAGCACAGATGTTCCATGTCCACCAAAACAGGTTGAAAACCCTTAGTCTAGAAATGTCCTTCCTGATTCAGTCGACTCATCAAGTTCTTCCAGTTTCACGTCACTAGGACGGCTGGAGTCCACGGAGAAAAGATAACAGCCGCCCAAAACCCTGCTTCACTCCGCGACCTGCGTCTCGGTCATTACTTCAGAATTCAGCCCACCAGGCAATAACGCCGCACCCGGTCACAAAGCCAAGAAAAATGTGCCAGCAGCCCATAATCATGTGGTCCACAGAGAGGTCATAGCTTCAGAGCTATAATCAATGGCATCTGCAGACCTACAATCAAGTTCGCCGCCGGCCCCATGAGCCCCGGCAGCAATCCGAGATGCTCGGACTGAGCGAGAGAAAACCATCGAGCCTCTGAGATCAGCTACATGTTCCTCTGGGTTAGGCGTGAGGACCTCACGGCTTGTTCATCGGAGACGTACGTATTTGGAGGAAAGTGTCAAACACTGGTGGTGTTTACACGCTGCTGGTGAAGTCTGGGCAATGTCTTCGCAGGCGGTTGGAACTTGGCACATCTTGGTACCATTTCTCCAGAAAACGCTGGGGTCACCGGGGAAAAATGCTGACGCTACAGGTCTGGAATTTGGAAGCAACACCAGCTTGTAAAAATAGACAAAACTGTTTTGTTGAGACGGGAACAGAGAGTCAAAAAAACAAAGGGGTTTGAGAACAAATCTGCAGTAAAAATGTAAACGATTCAGAGTTTTATTGCCAATCTCATCGGTTTCATCTCAGTCTCTTAGTCAGATGCTCCTGAAGGCTTGAGGAACTGATCTACATGGTCCCAGTTAGGTAGAAATGCAAGGCCTGACATAAATACAGGGCCTCGCAAACGTATTCACCCCCAACATCGGTTCTCTTTCGTCGAGGTGACAATAATTAGTCTTGTAGAGTAGAAGATTTCACAGATTTTTCATTATTCAGGAGTTTTATTTGAGGCATTGACAAGATATAAGTCTCAAAATGTTGTTAATCTTATATATACATATGCATATACATATATACATATACATATGATTTTTTTTTATCATAGGTTCCTATACAGAAATATATTACAGTGTATTGGTATTTATGTTGCTGAAATAAACATTATATTATGTTTTGTGTAAAACATTCAGATGAAATATATGTCTAAAATGTATAAAATATATAAATGTGAATATTTAATAATATATTACACATATTGTGTCATTAATATACCCAGGTATTAAATTACCTGTATATTGCCAAATATAAAAAATATTTTTTAAATTTTATATAATACTGTAATTTTAACATATATTTAATATTATAAATATATTTTTAAAAACATACCACAATGTATGAAATTGGCTATTATTTGCATATTTAGAATATATTTAAAATATATTGGTTTATGGGCAAAATATTAGTCAATGAATTAAGCAATTAAATCATTAAATGTAATTAATGTAATTAAATTAATATATTTAACCTGATAAAAATATACTGTCTATATTTGTATATGTATTTTTATGTGGGTGTGTATTTTTACTTGAAAAAAGCCTCTGTCAAAACCCAACAAGGAAAAACGCCTCAACAAACAACCCAGAAACGAGCAAATAGCATGGAATTCTCCAGGAATGTGCCCGAAGTGTGCTCCAAGTACAGCCAGGGTGGAAGACCGATAAGAGAGAATCCACTTGACCCCTGACCTCCCCCCCCTTCCCCCGAGCTTTTACATATAAAACAGGGTCAAGGGAGCAGATTCCTTACTCGCGGCTCATCGTCGTATTATTCAGGCCTGTGCTGTGTCGAGACCAGTCACACCAATATGATATGGACCCACTGACATCAGACGACCTGTAATCAATGTGCTGGAAGTGTCGCCTCTCATGATGTATCTCCTACCACGATGGAGCTATCTGGACTATGTGCATGTATAGGTGGTCCTTTCCCCCTCCTTCTGTTTCGGTCAATTGTTCATTGGCTGATGAGGTGTGTTGTGATTGGTCAGGTTCTCTTTCCATGGGTGTGTATAAAACGTGACCTGTGAGGCCTGTACTATCTACACACTTCGCTAGAGTTTGATATAGTGCTGAGCTCATGTACCCAAACATTTATCTTCCGTATTAAAGGAGAAATATGTAATATCCACTGTTTCCCACTTAACCCAGGTGCTGTTGGTTAGCTCAAGATCAAATCAGGCTTGTTTAGTTTAGCTCTGGAGCTATGATGCTAATGATGCTAACAAACACTAAAAGTCTTACAAGTTTTTTTTTCATAAAGACATATCAACCAATACATCTAAACCTGCTCAAACAATATTCATAGCTTAATAAAGTCACATGATGGTGCTACAGGTTGTGGACTTGAAGCTAATGTTGCTAACAAACACTAGAAGTCAATAGTCACCCAAATAGCACAAACTGTTCCTGTAAAAGCACATCAACCAAAACATCTCTCAACCTGCTCAACCAATATGCAGATGTTCATTAAGGTGCCAGAGAACATGAAGCTAATGTTGCTAACAAACACTAGAAGACAATAGTCACCCAAATAGCACAAATTTTTTCAATAAAAACGTCACTCAACCTGTTCAAAACACATACAAAATCTTCATTAAAGTGCCACGGAACGTGAAGCTAATGTTGCTAACAAAAACTAGAAGTCAATAGTCACCCAAATCACACAAATCGTTTCATACATACAGAGCTACATTAAGGCGTGGCTGAGGTGTGGATTAGTGCAATTTGTCCTGGTGTTGTCAGATGTAGTAGCCATACCATATCCTTAAGCACATCTGCTACACATTAGCAAAGATCTGGTTGTGGTTTAAGGCCATTGGGAAAAGTTGAGGATGTGTTTTTTATGGAAACCATTTAGGCTATTTGGGTGACTATTGAATTCTAGTGTTTGTTAGCAATGTGAGCAGTTCTGAGCTACAGAAGAAAGATGTGGACACTCTTCACTGATCGACTGCATCTGGGCCAAGTAAGAAAAGAGAAACATTTTTACTGAACTATCCCTTTAAAGATACAGTGGGCAACACTGCAGCATTGGGTCATGTTAATGAGTTAAAAGTAGCTGAAGAGGTGGCTGCAACACATCACCACCGCATGGTGCTGCTGTACAAACTCATTGTGAATTACTAAGGCAGTTCAAAAACAAAGTCCTCAAGGGGAAAACAGAAGAGAGGACAAAACAGAGCATATGCAGATCTCCAGTAATTCCCGCCCTCCTGTTGTTTTTCAAGTGGTCTTAAACCTGCAGTGGAGAAGGTCTAGGGCAGTGTACACCCTCTTGAGCGACAATTGCTTAATGGCCCTCTAAGAACCCTAGAAACAGCTTCAGACGTGCAGCATTTTCACTGTCGATCTGCTGCCACTTCGTAGATCTGAATACAAGCTGAGAACCGACTGGAACCATGAATATTTTGATTTTAGGTCGAAATTTTCTGCCGTTTTTGTCTTTGGGCCGAGAAACATTTTTCATCAAAGCATCAACCAATACATCTCAACCTGCTCAAACAACATGCAGATCTTCATTAAGGTGCCACAGGCTTGAAGCTAATGTTGCTAACAAATACTAAAAGTCAATAGTCACCCAAATAGCACAAATCTTTTCCATAAAAACACATCAACCAAAACTTCTCTCAAGCTGCACAAACAATATCCAGAGCTTCATTAAGGTGCCACAGGACGCGAACATGAAGCTAATGTTGCTAACAAACACTAGAAGTCAATAGTCACCCAAATAGCACAAATCTTTTCCATAAAAACCCATCAACCCCGACCTGTTCGTAGATCTGAATACAAGCTGAGCACCGACTGGAGCCATGAACATTTTGGTTTTAGGTCAAAATTTTCCGCCGTTTTCCTCTTTGGGCCAAGAAACGACAGCAATGTTTTTGCCAGGTTTCCATGTCCCAAATTCTGGTGCATCTCCAACTATGATGATGCTCATCTACTGATTCTTATTTACATTTTTAGTTCAAGTTTTATTGTCACATACTGCAACAATAGGACGTCACGACCAGTGATGAACGTCTAGATAATAATATATGAATAAAATAATGTAAGAAAAATGTAAAGCTATTATAATAGACACTTGTATTTGGCGCCATATTGTAATGCAGGGCGGTGAATTTTGAATGTGGCCTTTACATCCTTGTACTGGATTAATGCACATCTGGCTTTGACCGCATAAACCAAAAGCTGGGTTTAAGAGAGGAAACCCTTACACAAGGACGCGGAGATCAGTCGTGGCACCTGGAGAGAGTTCCAGAGGTGGCAGAGTTCGCTAACTAGCAATTCTGTCTCGTTGGGAATCGATACCTCAATCACTCACTGCGGTACGGAGTCCTGTGTGCAGGCGTAGCCCCGGCGACTGTCTCCGAGCCCGTGTGTGTGTGTAAGTCGGGAATCAATGCAGCTGTAATCACACCAGTGGCCCATGGGGACGGACTGTGGAAACAGTGGCTTGCGTGTATCAGGGACTCGCTTGATAGAAGACTTCGGCTGCTCAACAGCCCGCGGTGGCCTTCATCTGATCCTCCCCTTCAAGAAGCTCCAGATGTGTTCAGTAGGAGACAGATGTGGACTGAGGGGGCAGGTCGGTCAAGTACAAGCACTGTACAAAGCCGTGCTGTTGTAGCCTACGCAGAATCATAAGAAGCATCAACGTCCCGGGAAGAGACGTCACCTCGATGGTCACGTGTCTCTCTAAAATCCTAAAATACGCCTCAGAGCGAACACATGTAGCTCTGATGCCCCCATACCATCACAGATGCCAACTTCTGCACCTTTCTCTGATAATCTGGATGTTTTTATGTCTTTGTGGACACTCAACGCTTGTTTTATCTGAGAA
>JBBPDA010124482.1:0-17500 GCA_037974385.1 Arnoldichthys spilopterus | reverse complement strand
GAGAACTGTCCAGAATTTTCTAGAACTTTCAGGAAGTATTTAGAACTTGCTAGAACTTTCTGGAACTTTTTAGAATTTTCTAGAAATCTATGGGACGGTCAAAAACAAGATGAAAATTCACCTGTTTTGCTGCTATAAACAGGAAACGTTTGTGGCCTGTGGTCATAAAATCAGATTTTGTGATGAATATAGTCATAAGCAGCTGAAATATTACACATAAGACAGGAACAACAGTTGTGGAACATCAAAAACCAGTTAATCCTTAACCCTAATAGTGTTGGGATGGGCCTGTTTTCATATTTATGGTTACCATATCCTTTCTTTTTATCTTACTCAGCACAATTGTGTGATAGAAGCTATCTGCACAAATTTTAATGTAAAAAATACATTTTTAATTTTTTTAATTCATTCCTAAATGTATTTTTCCCCACCAGTTGTATTAGAACCCCGGACACAAAACTCAAATCATGTCGTACAGGCGCTATAAAGGTTCTAGCTAGCTCGCTAGCTGAAAGACCCTCCCTGATACAGTCTCAGAAATGTGTCCCAGTACGAAATAAGGAAAATTCAAGATTCCTCGCAGGGCAATGCACACACCACAGTCCTCAGGCCCATTTGTGCCGACAGGGTCCCTGCCTGGAACCTCCTCCGCAGGGGGGGCAGGGTCTTATGGAGTGACTGACAGGTGGTGTCTGCTGAAGTAAGAAAAAGGAGGCGGGGTCACCAGGTCGGCACCCCTGTCAAAACAGGCGGCAGGGACGAGGTTAAAAGAGGCGGGGCCGAGATGCAAAATGATTGACAGGCCGGCAGATGTCAGTCTGGGTTCAAAGAGGAGTACACAAAGTGATGGACAGGGCATGAAGGGGAAGAAGGGGGGGAAATGTGACGGAGCCGGTCTTGAAGCGAACATGCAAACGTATATGTACGGTGCCGTGTAAAAGTTTTAGCACCCCGCTCAGATGACGTTCCGTCGATTTTCAAATGTATTGCATTTTTTGACCAATGTGTCACATGTTGGAAGCTCTACATACTGCACTGGGGTGTGGCATCACCATGGTTCCTCTGTGGTACACATGGTGCTTTTATATCTACTCTTCCAGATGAAAAATTGGGGAATTTTTAAGGCCTCGCGTATTTATTTGCTCCCCGTTTACAGCAAGTCTATTTTTTTACTGCTGGTCACAAAATAATAACTAACAGGCTGCTCGACTGACCTGCTCAAGCCCTCGTTGCATTGGCATGTGGTTAAAGGCGTAGTTTGACTGGTTTAAAGTGGGGACCACTGAGGTTCCCTTGAGCAAGGTACCGTCCCACTACACTGCTCCCTGGGCACTGTTGGTAGCTGCCCACTTCTCCACGTGTGCACGTGTGATGGGTTATATACAGAGGTCACGTTTTGTTGTGGTGCTTAAGTGTGTTCACAATGACAAATAGTGACTTAGCTCTCAGCTGATTGGTGGGAAATGTGCTTTGTTGTTGGCTAAACTTTCCCTTTAATCTCCAGAACTCTCTGCACCGGCCGCCACCCCCAACTCCGCTGAAAGGGAAAGCTTCTGTTCTCCCTCAAGCCCGTCGGCTTTGATGTTGCCATTACAAACGGAGGCCGAGACGAGGCAGGGCTGCCTCCAACAACTTGCTTAGCATGCGGTGAGTTACGGCCTCAACCCGACCATTACGCTGCCACCTTAATCGCTGGTTGCGGCTGAAGGAAAGCGTGTGTGGAGAAATACAGGCCTGTGCATGTCGTTTTCCTTGCTGCCACACAAGTATATGAGAGCACACACACACACACACACACACGTCGTACTCCCCCTCCCACGCACATACAGATGTTTTCTCCATTTAACCCTCCAGGACACGGCTGCTGAGTAGACCGACGGGAACCACACGGGCACATGAGATGGAGCGTTTGCTCAGTTCTCACTGGGCCTCCAGAGCAGAACGGCCGCAGGAGGTCACAATGCATCAGAAAAAGCACCATCCTGCGGGTTCCAGATCATTTATCTTAGCTTCAACGTTGTTGTTCTCCGTGCTCTCCAGACGCGAGCCCTGGAAATCGCATCTCCAGGTGTTGGGATGTCAGTTGTAGGCAGCTGAGGGCCACTGCGATCCTGGAGTGGACAAAATCTGACCGGACGCACACTGATCTGTACCAGAAAGCGCTCGTGTGCAGTTGTGGTTAGCTAACGAGCGAACAGTGGTTAGCCACTTGGCTAACTTAACCAGTAAAACACCAACGTGAACATGGTTCCACCAGATAAACTTACACAGATTCCAGGCCACGCCAGTGCCAATGTCCCACTGGTTCTTTGGGAAGTTGTCAGGATCACAGTCGCGCCCAACTGCCTCTGATTTAAGCAGAAAACCCCTTGCTTTTCTCCTGAAACCACGGTTTCCCTGAAGGCAGCCATGTTTGCCACTCGGTCTGCCACTCGAATGGGGTGTGTTCCAGTGGGAATGTGATGTCAGTGCATACCCTCAAGGTTCACCAAAAATGCTGACGTAAAAATTTCACTCACGATGATTCGGAAAGATGCTTTCTAAAGTTTACTGCAAAAGTTCTAGTCCGTAAATTAGTGTAGAACCTAAATTCTCTGAAGGTCCATCTTTAAGCCTTTTTTTTAAAGGTTCTACAAATCATAATTTCTTTGTCATGCTCCCTTAGAGGACCAAAAGAGGTTCTCCTGCGGCACCGCTGCAAGAACCCTCGGCGGGAAGGGGACGGGAAAGAGAGAGACGTACTTGATTTCAGAGCGCTGGAAGTGACCTCGATCTCGCTGCCAGGCTGCAGGAAGCCCAGTTCAGGCTCTGAGGGTTCGGGACTGGAGAAGCCGGATGCCACGCTGCCCCCTGGACTCGCCACTGCCCTCTGCTGGAGCTCCATCTCCTCATACACGGCGATCAGCTGCGGAGGGAGAACACAGCACATGTTAGGTATCAATAATGCTAGCGTGCAGCGTTACAGGGATAGATGGCTTCAGCCAAAATGAAGCTAACAACAAATATGCTAACAATTAGCACAAGTTAAAGTTCTAAAGTATTTATGCCTCAACAAATGTGTGCATCTCAACAAATCTCGGTCATTATTTATTTGTACATGTCCATTTTCCATCCTCTCTTTATCCCTTGGAGCCAGGAAAATGTTAATATGCAAATGAGCTGTTCAGACTGGCTGCGAAGTATCACGCCTCCAGACTGAAACACTCTTTATAACTTCAGTGTGTATGGGCAGGGCTAAACTGGTATATGTACATATGTGGAAATGCTGTAGTTTTAATGGCTGCAAAGAGTGAACTCTGCACCTCTGACCTTCCTATTTGTTCTGTAATCCATGTATAAACTGGAACATTCTGAAAGCCAATCAGAACATAGCTAATTTACACATATCGGGCGGAGCTTAACAGCCTGTTTAGTTCAAGGGGGTAAAGAGAGGTTGGAAAATGGTCATGTACGCCAAGAATGATGACCAGTTTTGGTAAATCAAACAACTTAATCGTCATAAGTGGACTTCCAGGAAAGAAAATGTAGGATATGGGCCATCAAAACCTACATAATATTGGTTACTGTATACAAACCGTGTTCAAGTTTAAGTAACAATGGAGCATCATCAGCAATGAAATTCTTAGACTCATAGCCTCCTCAACATTGCACAGTCACATAAATAACATCAATAAAATAGAATAAAATTAGAATAAAATAAAGAACAAGGTGAAAATAATTGAAGGAAAAATTTGAAAAAAGTCTTATAATACAAGAAAATCAATCAGAAACACTCAAAAAAATTCATGTTAACAATTATAAATTGGCTTCCACTGTTTGAAACGATGCCATGGAAGAAGTCGTGGCTCTTGAGAAACTTTGGATTGAAACTGTGAACTGTGGTCAATGAGGATTTTTCTCACTTGGGCATCAGAAACGTTCCAGTTTCCATCCTAAACACAACGTATTGCTACATGACGTGCTAAGTGTACATGAACCAGAGTTCTGGATTAGTCATTTCTCTAACAGAACAATGGACGACAGTAAGAATGAATTCCTTGTTGCTGTGGTTACCCCTAGATCATCTTACTGAAGGGAGTTTTCCTGATTCATGTTGAAATGGATGTGAGGGATCCTGAGCTATTTGTGAGGCTTTCCTCCCAGTCTGGGTTGTGTAAAGTTGCACCAGATGCCTCAGTGGCAAACTCTGAACATTGAGCATCGTGTGGCGTAGGATGGAAACCGTGCAGATTTGACCAGTTGTTGAACTCGGAAGGTCCTTCATGATCAGACACCAAGCTTTGGTCTCCAGCCACGTTCGACGTTTGATAATGCGTCCTACATAAAACTGCAAAATGACATTTCTGAGGGAGAAAAGTTCGCCAAAGTTTTATCGTCCTTACGACGCCCAGGCCATCCAGACGGAGAACGTCCCAGCGGTCCGGTGCCGACGGACGCGATCCACAGGTACGGCCGCATTTCAAACGTCATCGCCGTGTTTCATGTGAACCCGAGAAAGAGAAAACGGCGCGAATACGGAGCGGGCGTGATGTGAAAGCGGTGGGATGGGAATGAGAGCCGAGTGGGATTATGAAATATTGATAAGTCATTCCCACAGGGGAGCGCGTCTTAAAGGAGAGCAATGGCCAAGATGAATAATGGATGGAGATGGCGCGGCTCTGAAACGAGGGGAAGAATCGTCTCTGCTCTTTGTTTGATTCCTCCGGAAACGGAGCCGGGTCGTGCAGAAGTTAGCTTGTGTTTTTAAACACTTTAAAGGCGCCGGCGTCCTCCGGGAGCGCGATACGAGTTTATGTGCAGAAGGAGGTCACATTTAGGCTTCTTACGTACTCGGGAACATCAGCTGGGAGAGTTTGGTCGCCGCTGCCACTGGAAAACACAGCCACAACATTAAAACCACGCTCATTAAACATGGCCTGTGTCAAATATGTGGATGGTATTAGCATAATAGCATAGCAACAGGCTGAGGAACGGGACTACGAGTTCAAGGTGTTGACTTGGCCTCCAAGTTCCTGAGATCTCAGCCCTATCAAGGATCTGCAGAACAGGGGTAGATCCATGGAAGTCCCACCTCGCAAGTTACAGGACTACTGCTTGGTTGCCAGAGACCAGAGTGCACCTTCTGAAGTCTATAAACACAAACTTTGTGCAGAAACATCTATAATTTATTTAGGCTGAAGTCGATCAAAACCTCAACAACAGAAAATAAAAAGAAAAACTAAGTATAAAACTGCAGGAACAGGTCAAACCTTTGTCCAACTTCATCTAAATCCCTCATTCAGTTTGCTCCGGTAGACTCATCAAGTTAGCAAGCTAGCTAGCTAACATTTTAACATTAGATGGTTAACTAGCTTAACTAACTAGTGATTTCATCTCAGCACCAGAAAATGTATGGAATATTGTACAGATTTCCTTATTTACTGAAAAAATAGAGAATGCAGAAACAGGTCAACCTTTTTTGTGCAACTTGATCTTAAAAACCCACTCAGTTTGCTTCAGATCAATTTAGCAAGCTAGCTAGCTAGCTAACATTTTAACATTAGCCCATTAACTAGCTTCACTAACTAGTGATATCTCAACAGCAATAAATGTATTAAATCTTGTGTAGATTTTACTGATTTACTGAATAAAATAGACATTTAGCTGCAGAAGCAGGTCCAACTTCTCTGGAAACACCCAGTGGCGTTGCTTCATTTTAACATGAACCTGTTAACTAGCTTAACCAACTAGTGATTTCATCTCAACAGCAGAAAATGTATTAAATCTTGTGTAGATTTGACTTATTTACTGAAATAAAAATAGAGAATGCAGAAACAGGTCAAACGTTTTTGTGCAACTTGAACTTAAAAACCCATTCAATTTAGCAAGCTAGCTAGCTAATGTTTTAACATTAGCCTGCTAACTAGCTTAACTAACTAGTGATTTCATCTCAACAGCAGAAAATGTATTGACATTGAAAAAATTGACATTTAGCTGCAGCTTAGCTAAACTATTTTCACATCTGATTAATATCAGTAATACTGGCAGAACACAGGAGGAATTTTAGCATTAATTTCAGTCTCAAGTTACTTCCTTTCATTTGCCCAGTGAGTTTATGGCCATTTTAGTTTTTCTTTACTTCATAAATAAATTAAGCATCAAACAATGTTCGATATGCAACAGTTTGATGTAATTTTTACAGGACACTAAAGAAAGTGTACAGATAATAATGATGATATTCTAATTGAGCGTAGCTATTTTTGGTCTCGTAATAGGTCACAGTGGAAACTAATCCCCTACAGTAAAGTCGTACCATTAATTCGTACTGAATAAATTATCACTTTTATAACATTTATTTTAGGGCACTTATGCTCCTGTACCTCTTGTTTTAGGGCTCATATTTGCCCGTTGCCATATTGTCTAATGTTGATATTGCAGACAAACGTATGTGCTTCTGAGACGTCCAACATTTGAATTTTGACTCTTTTCCAGCACTGAAATGGAATTTCTGAGGTCTGATTACAGGGTTCAAATGCTTAAAATGTAAATGACATTTCAATTACCGTTGTGACACCATTATTGAGTAATCACATGAAATGTATCCACACAGTTTGGGAAATCCATTTTAATCTTCATCTCGCATTTCCATTTAAATAAAGCTAATCATGAAGCTTCCAGCTCTCCATGCAAACCAAACGTCAATGCCACCGCACTGAACAGGAAATGCAAATGCCATCAGTTGATTTGAGCCAAAAAAAACAGAGAGTTGGAAATTTGACAGTTTTGAGTCACGTTGCCAGAAACATGACACCATATTCGCCAATAACCAACCAGAAAGCCAGTTCATATAATGAGTTCGGTGACTAGTCTTCTGTTAGCATGAACAATCAATCAATCAGTCAATCAATAATGTTCTTACACATCAATTCTATAAATAAAATCAACTGAAAAATAAAAACTTTAAAAAAAAATTGTTTCATATTTATGTTGCTTCACTGTGGTTTCTGTTTCCATAGCGACAGCCTCCATGACATCTGAACGAAGCAATTACATTATAGTAAATATAATATAAAATCATATTTTCACCAAGTGGAAAAACTGCATATTTCTCAAGCTGCATGGTAGAAACAGAAGGCCCGGCTCTGAAAAGCACGGCTCCCCACTGACTTCCACAGCAAGGCAGACACACATTTGAGTTAGGTGAAGAGATAATAGCGTAGCATAATTACAACAGGTGCGACACACTGATCCACCAGACTGAGAGGCTATAATAACACCCTGCGTGCTGAAATGTCAACGTGCCGTCACTAAGCAGTAGAGAAGTGCAATAATGACTTTAACGAATTCCTTCCCCAATATCACAGTCTTGAGAAATTTAAAGGCGTAATATGGCTGCCATCACTTTTCGATCACCTGAGCTACTGACTAAGGTCATGTAATCAATAATAAGAATGTATCTTCTTCCATAAGCATGTGACAGGCTAAACTGTTAAAACATAGCAAAATTTTTATTCTTTTATTTAGGCATGTTTTTACGGATTTAAACAGCAGACGCGATATTTAACACAATGAAGCCTCAATGGGAAGTGTACAAAAACAGACACTGCCAAAACGAGACAGGGCTGAAGCTCTGCTGCACAGCTGAGTGTATAGAGGAGTTGGAGGTTCTACTTTCACCTCGGTTCCTGCACGATTTCAGCAGTGTGGCACAAGACATCCGGCCATGAAGAGGTGCACGTCCAACAACGTTTAAGGTGGTGGGTCGACGCATCATAGCTAAAAACAAGCAAAACGTTCTGATCGGGCCAATTATTCAAAAGAAAACAAAATTCTGATTGAAGTTTTTACAGCTTTTAACCCACTCACTCCTACGAAGAAGAGCCCATATGAACAGCTCATTCCTCCACTGAACTGATCGAAGGTCATCGTGGCACCTGTACTTTTCTTTATTATTGGTATCTAGGAGGATGGGTTCCCCTTCTGGGCTTTGGTTCCTCCCGAGGTTTCTTCCTCCAGCTTAGGGAGTTTTTCCTCACCTCCATTGACTCAACTCGGACCCGGGTTGTGTAAATCTGCTTTGTGACGACATCGGTTGTAAAAAGCGCTACAGAAATAAACGACTTGACTTTGAGTTCGGAAAGATCTGTGAAGTTACAAACCATGATTCGAATTGTCCTGTTGATTTCAGAGCTGAACAAAGAAGCAGACAGGAAGAGTTTGTGAGATTTGAACTTTGGTGTGGTAGAGACTCTTGAAGGTTCTTCGCTGGGGAAAAACAAGTGGAACCTTGATCAGATCAGTGAAATAACGAGCGGAAAAGACAACAACGCCTGGAACAGCGGTGGATAGAAGAAGAGGAAGGCAGCAACAAGATGGATGGAGACAATCACGGTAGTCACGAAAAGGCCACGATCAGGGAGCTTCTCAAAAGTCTCAAACCGGATCAACCTGGAAGTGGACCATCCATACAGTCACCAGGAACTTCGACAGCCCCATAACGATATTCGGGGAACAATCCCAGAGCCTTGCTGGATGGTACAGTGCCAGCCAGACCGCGCAAGCTGTGGGCACACGCTGTAAACAGGCGAACAGGTGGGTGGGTGTGGGTGTGTGTTCGGCATCAATGCCCAAATGAAACCTGACAGGGGAATCAGAAGCTGTCAAACACGATGTCACGCTCGTCTCTATGAGCCGAGGAGACGTGGACAGGATGCGGGTACGCGCTGGCTCCGCGGCTTGACGAACAGCCGCCAAGGCCGGAGCCTCGTCCTAATGTATTCATCCCGCCGCCGCTAATAAATTAGCGCTCCTTCCTCCTCCGCTTCGCTTCCTAATCACATCGGAGACGCCGCCGGAGCAAGGGGCCGCTTAATGAACGACGGGGGGGGGGAGAGAATATCACGGCAGCGGCGGGGAGGTGCGGCGCCTCGGGACCAAATCATCTGCATCCAGAACCGATTCCCTCCGCAAAAACAATAACCGGTGACACGGGGGAGCAGGCGTCATCCATCACGGCCTGCGAGATTCCATGCGTGCGCCATTTCCGCGTGTTCGCTTTCTGCCTCGCCCCCAAGGCGAGGAAAACAAACAGGAACGGTACAGAATTGGATGAGATGTGAGGCGAGAGAGGTAGAGGGAGAGAGAGAGAGAGAGAGAGAGAGAGAGAGAGAGGCAATCACAGAGAGACAGGTGGATGGATGGACGTCTCTCCGTGTTCCTCTTGGTTCGCTCATGCTTTAACTTGGGCGCAGCGGTCAAATCTGACGAGCAGTCACGCGCCGACTGGACGACGCAGCCAAGCATGTGGTTTTCGCGCTTTCCCTTATTTCAGCACCGATCAGCCAAAACATTAACACCACTGACAGGCGGCACTGAACTCGTTATTTTCGCTACAATGGCACGTGGATGGGATATATTAGGCAGTGAGTGAACAGTCAGTTCTTGAAGTTAAGGTGCTGGAAGCAGGAGCGTAAGGATCTGAGCCATTTTGACGAGTGATGTTCTAGACGACCGACTCGGAGCGTCTCCAGAATGGCAGCTCTTATGGAGTGTTCCAGGTGTGCAGTAGTTCGTGCCTAGCAAACGTGACTACACACAATACATACACTAACGTCCAAACGTCTTAGCCCCCTGAGAAAGTGCTCATTAAACGCGGTGTCTTCGGGCAGTGAGTGTAAATACATAGAACATTGACGGGCAGTGGAGGCCTAGTGGTGTGGACATTGCCCTTGGAAATTGAAGGTTGCAGGTTTGAGTCCCTGGGCACCACTAAGGTTCCCTTGAGTAAGGTGCCGTCTCACTACACTGCTCCCCTAACGCTGTTGGTAGCTGCCCGCTGCTCCACGTGTGATGGGTTAAATGCAGAGGTCACATTTCGTTGTGGCGCTTGAGTGTGTTCACAATGACAAATAGTTATCATCACTTCACAGTAAACAGCGGTTTTATGTGTTAGTGTATTTTTTCCACCATTCCCAGTTCCCTAGTGGACGCCCAGTGTTACTGCAGTTCCCATCGAATCTCTGGTTTGGGCTCAATTGGTCGGTTCCTCCGGTGTCGATGTGCAGGACTGAGCCTCAGTTGCCAGGAACCTTTAGTTGCTCTTGTTGCTGCACACAGGGCCTCACCAGACACCTAAAGCCACTCAGATGTGCACCATTGTATGATTTTCCTCCATAAATAACTGACCGATTGATTTTTGTCCGTTTTGTTTGACTCCGGTCTCTTGATGTACGTTTAGAATTTCTCTGACGACATTTTGGTCGTATTCATGCAGCCTTGTCCTGCTGTGAGGGATACACACCGGCTGAATGCACCATTCACAGTGTGGTTCTAAACACAGCATGCGGCAGAGACTCCAAGGGACAAGGCTGCTGTTACATAATGCTCTTGCGTGGGACGTGGCTTGGGTCCTTAAAGGGATTAACACGCACCAACTGTGCCTGGCTCTCCAGCGGTGCCTTTAGGACCCGATTTACCCTAAAGAGAGCTGTGGCTAGAACGTTGAGGTCAAATAGAAAAGACCTGGTTCATCACAAATAAAGTCCAAAAGACCGAAATAAGCTGGACGTCCCATTCCAAAATCATGGGAAGTAACAGCTGCATTTTAACTAGCACGTGGCCTAATGACATCACACAGTTTTGGACCAAACAGTTCTAGGGACTTTTAAGAGGAACTTAAGCTCGGGAGCTCCCTCAGAGAGCCACACACCTTTAAGGAGGTTCTTTTTGTTTGCTTTTGCACTGTATTTCCTCTCTCACATATAAACTCAACAAAGCCTGGACTTCACTGTCCGTCCGTCTGTCCGTGTTCTTGTTCAGGCTTTTTAGAGCTAAGAGTAGCGAACGCTTCACACGGTTTAAAAATGTCGCCTAAAGGCCCCATATGACTAATCACTGTACACGTTCATGTGGACCAATCCCTCTACACTTTGGTCTGGACCAATCCCCGTACACTTTGGCCTGAACCAATCGCCGTACACATTGTTCTGGACCAATCACCCTAGACTTTCATTTAGACCAATCATCGTACACTTTAAAAAAAAAGTCACCTAAAGGCCCTGTCTGACTAATCACCGTATACTTTAGTCTGGACCAATCACTGTACATGTTCGTGTGGACCAATCCCTGTACACTTTGGTCTGGACCAATCCCCATACACTTTGGTCTGGAACAACCACCCTACACTTCCGCCTGGACCAATCACCCTACACTTCCGCCTGGACCAATCACCCTACACTTCCGCCTGGACCAATCACCCTACACTTTCGCCTGGACCAACCACCCTACACTTTTGCCTTGACCAATTACCATACACTTTGGTCTGGAACAACCACCCTACACTTCCGCCTGGACCAATCACCCTACACTTTCGCCTGGACCAACCACCCTACACTTTCGCCTGGACCAACCACCCTACACTTCCGCCTGGACCAATCACCCTACACTTTCGCCTGGACCAATCACCCTACACTTTCGCCTGGACCAACCACCCTACACTTTCGCCTTGACCAATTACCATACCCTTTCGTCTAGACCAATCATTGTACACTTTCACCTGGACCAATCACTCCAGTCAGAAAGTGTTGATTTATAAAGGCTCATTCCAACATGTGGCAGCTGTGACGGAGGCTTTTCAGTCAATTCTGATGTCACTTCAGCTCTGAGTCTCGCTGGGAAAAGCCTTTATGAATGTTTGGGTCGGTTTGGGACGGAGGGTTAACGCCTGTGGCAGCCACTAACGGGTTAAGAAGCAAGTGCCGTCTATTTTTAGTGCACTGTGCTGATCCCGCAGGTGTGTGTGTGGTGAGACAAACGCAATGAACACACAATAAATTTCATACCAGTACGATGTGTGTGTGTGGGATACGTGTGGATTGGGCGCAATAACAGGCCAGTTACGGCTCCTCCTGTGTGCGTGAGCTCCCTGATTGGACGCTCAGCTCAGCGTGAGCTGTGTAAATAAACGGTCGGATGAGCCGAGGCTCCTGCGGAGAGGAAAACGAGAACACGGCAGATTCGGTCCAGATGACTGAGAGAAGCTCCGAGTTCCTGAACCTCTGCAGGAATCCGCGAGGGAGACGGGGCGAGAGAGTGTGAGGTGCTCGTTCGCACCTTCCTCCCTCGGGAGACGCTCCTCACATCAACTCGACACCTCCAAGAGGATCCCTGCTGCGAGCTCCGGCCCTCAACTTTGACCCTGTTTCTGGCCCACGAGTGCAGATGGCTCAGACGTGGCTCAGAGTGAGGGCACCCCCTAGCTGCTGGAAAGGGAACTGCAGTCCTGCTGCTGCTCATGGAAAACTGGACTCTGGACATCGTTGAGGAACTGACAGAGTGCCTGTTACATGAATTACACACACGAAAGCACAGCAGCAAATCAGTGACACACACACACACACACCCAGACACACACACACCTCTGGAACGCCAAGGACAAACAGTTCCAAAATGACAGGGATTAGCCCAGTTGCCTGCGGTGTGTGTCTTTAAGATCACCTCCAGATGTGATAACATCACTGGTTCTCGCTTTACTGGCACACACACACGCGCACACACACACACACACACGCACACAGGCAACCTTCTGATGCTCTTGTAACAGGGGAAACACAACATTAGCACCACTGACCGGTGACATAAGTAACACTGACTCTAGTTATTACATTACAATGGCACATGTCAGGACGGTGGGGTATATTAGGCAGCAAGTGAACAGTCAGTCCTTGAAGTTGATGTGCTGGAAGCAGGAAAAATGGGCTACTGTGAGGATCAGAGGGCCTTATTGCGATATTCTTGACGACTGGATCAGAGCATCTTCAAGGTGTTCAGTAGTTCAAATCAACTGGTGAACCAGCGACAGGGTCATGGGCACCCGAGTCTCACTGATGTATGTGGTGAGTAAAGGCTAGCCAATCAGAGGAGCTGTGGTGTAGAAAGTGATGCTGACTCTGAGAGAACTCTGTTTCAGCAGCAGGAGGGACACACTCAGTACTAGGCAGGTGGTCTTAATGTTATGGCTGATCGGGTAAAGTCGGTCCATCAGCTCACACCTGGCATTGGAATGTGTCTCCACACGCGTCTGGAGTGACCACTTGTGATCGGATCTCATTTCCCTGCGC
Source organism: Arnoldichthys spilopterus (assembly GCA_037974385.1). Lineage (NCBI taxonomy): Eukaryota > Metazoa > Chordata > Actinopteri > Characiformes > Lepidarchidae > Arnoldichthys > Arnoldichthys spilopterus. The sequence goes on along the minus strand of JBBPDA010124482.1, from coordinate 4,403 downwards.
TACATGCAAGCGATCGGGTGGAAGCAGGGGAAGGAGACCGGAAAGGAAGCGTCGCTCAGCTACTCGGACGAGGTCTGGCAATAATCCTACGCTAATGGTGCCGCAATTGGGTGAGTGGGGGTTCGGCAGAGGTCTACTGACGTCCACCGAATAGGTGGTGCTTGAATGTGGCCCAGGACACATGCTCAGTGTAAAGGCTTTAACACTAACTGTTTGTCCAGTAAGCAAATGAGAGTCACAGCACCTCTTTCTTTACCCGAGCTGCCTCTACCAACCGCCTCCTGCCTCGAAAAGCTTCCTGCTTCCTGCAGTGGCGTCTACAGCGCCGTTTATTTGACTGTGTCTGTTCATCAAGTCTGTTCAGTGTTTACTGCAGTGACAAGTGCAGTTGTCCATCCATCCAAACGTCTAGTCATACACTAGTTTAGTCATCTGCCCATTTCTCCATCCATTCATCCAGTCACTCATCTGTTAATCCATCCCTCCTTCCCTTCATCTATTCCCAAATCAACTCCTCCATCAGTTCAGGCGTTCGTTTGGCTCCTCATCAGCCCTAACAACTAACCTGATTGTCCATCCATCCATCCATCCATCCACCTACCCCGACTCTTCCTGCTGCTCATTCATCTATTAACCTACACATCATCCATCCATCCATCTCTCTATTTCACCAACCATCCATCCAACCGCCCATTTATTTCTTCCCACCCACTCTTACTACTCAACATGTAAATACACCAACTCATCCTTCTGCTCATTCATCTATTAACTTACTCATTCGTTCATCCATCCATCCATCTCTCTATTTAACCAACCATCCATCCATCCATCTCTCTATTTAACCATCCATCCATCTCTCTATTTAACCAACCATCCATCCATCCATCCCTCTATTTATCCATCCATCCATCTCTCTATTTAACCAACCATCCATCCATCCATCCCTCTATTTATCCAACCATCCATCTCTCTATTTAACCAACCATCCATCCATCCATCCCTCTATTTATCCAACCATCCATCCAACCGCCCATTTATTTCTTCCCACCCACTCTTACTACTCAACATGTAAATACACCAACTCATCCTTCTGCTCATTCATCTATTAACTTACTCATTCGTTCATCCATCCATCCATCTCTCTATTTAACCAACCATCCATCCATCCATCTCTCTATTTAACCATCCATCCATCTCTCTATTTAACAAACCATCCATCCATCCATCTCTCTATTTAACCATCCATCCATCTCTCTATTTAACAAACCATCCATCAACCCATTCAAACATTTAACTCTCCACCAACTTGCACTACTACTGTACTTGTACATGCACCCTCAACTCATCCTTACACTCCTCCATTAAATAATCCATTAACCCACTCATTTAAACCAATCTACCCACAGATCTACGAATACACCTACTTCTCTGTGCTTCCATCCATCTATCCATCCACCCACCCATCTATCCATCTATCCATCTATTCATTTAACACCCCCCCCAATTATCAGCTTTAAATTCCTTTATATCTGCACTTTTGTCAGCATTTTGGACAGAGATGATGTATTAACATTAACCCATACGGCTTAAAACAGTGATGATTTATTGGTTTGTGATGCTTTATTTACTCAAACTCAGTCAGACTATAGTCAAGGAGATGTTGCATGACTGTATTCACAGCCTCAGTGTCTATCTTCTAAGGAAATCAGCGTGAACGCACTGTAAACCCTCAGTCCATCGCTGTGCAGTTACTTCCCTCACCGCAAACTCCACTTCCAAAAGCTGCTTTGAGCTTCAGGCGTCCGTCTCGCGGGACGTTCTAGAAAGAAACGGGCATGTCGCCAGCGTAAAGCCCATTTCTACAAAACACCTTCAAAAACGGTGTGTTTACAGGTATCTGCTCCTGTAGACTCCACTCACAGCCATCTGGAAAAGACTCGAATGACTAAACTCACTACAGCCTTCGCGTCCATGCCAAGCTATCTGGAGGGGGGGGGGGATTTTTGACAAATCTGCAGCTTGGCACAAATTCTTACACACCGATAAGTCAGGCACACTGGCCCAATCTCTCCTGCTGTCTTTTATTCTCTCTCTGTCTCTGAAACACACACACACAGAAAGTTTCATTAGTGTCCTAATGACTAAAGGCTGTTTATGAACACAGGAAATGAAGCACCTCGCTCAAAGCCTTTGAAGTGAGCACACGGGCAGATTTTGGCTAATCAAACACACCTGAAGGGGTGTGTGTGTGTGTGTGTATGTGTGGGTGTGTGCGCGTGTGCGCACGACTAAGTACTTCCAAAATCCTGCAGTAAGAAGCGAACACAGTGCAATAAACTGGCCGTTCTCTCCATACAGTCCAGGTCATAAATGATGCAGGAAGTTACATTAACAACCAAAGGTAAAAACCATCAAAGAGGAAATTCCACTGATTTTACTGTTTTTCTGCATAATTACATAGTTACATGTAAAGTTACAGATGCAAACCTTAAATGTAAAAAGATTAAAGTAAACTACAAATGTCAAATTATAGATGTAGAATATAAATGTAAAATCATAGATAGTAAAGTATAAATGTAAAATTAGACAGTAAAGTATACATGTAAAATTATGGCAGTAAACTATACATGTAAAATCATGACTGTAAACTATAAATGTAAAATTATAGATAGTAAAGTATAAATGTAAAATTATAAACAGTAAACTATAAATGTAAAATTATGGCTGTAAACTATACATGTAAAATTATAGACAGTAAAATATAAATGTAAAATTATAGATAGTAAAGTATAAATGTAAAATGATGGATGTAAACTATAATTTGATATACACTGCTACGTTTTAGAAAGAAAGAAAAAGGCAGAATTAGAATTATTCACACTGGTGGTCGTCTAGTAAGTTCAATGCCTCTAAAAGCTCGTCATAAAGAGTTATTATATGAAATGATTATGAAGAAGCAGCCTGAGGTCTGAGACACCGTTAAACCAAAGTTTGAGAAGCTTTCGGCCTGAAACTCAACCCATTTATGGTTGGGAGGTACATGCAGTTTGTACACTTCACCATGTACTTGACTTTATCCTCACCTAGAAATTTTTTTTATTTAGTTTTTTATTACAATTATAAAATTATATATATATATATATAAAAACATATACTGTTCCTAGTTCGGGATAAAAAAATGTAAAACTGCTTGAGTCCTAAAACTAGCTTTGCTTACTTCATCACACGTACTGTAGGAGGCAAAACCATGTGATTCTGTAGAAGTTCCACATCACACACTCTGTAAAAAGCATTTCCCAATAAACTATTTATTTATCTTTTTATGTATGTGTGTTATTTACACACATTTCCTTTAAATGACACTGCTTAATCATTTAGGAACCGAGGAATCAAACTGACGCGAAGTAGAATTTGTGTCTTTTCTTGCTTGATATAAGACTTCAGCTGCTTAACCGCCTGTGGTCCCTGATATTCGGTTCCTTCTTCATGATGCACCATTCACTACAAAGCCATGTTGCTGTAGCACATGCAGAATGAGGCCTGACATTGTCCTGCTGAAGGAACTATGACCTTCTTGTAAAACTGCATCACCTTGATGGCAGCACATGTCTCTCTAAAATCCCAATGACACCTTCCAATACATGCAAGACACCGATGCCCCATGTACCATAACACATGTTGGCTCCTGCACCTTTTACTGACAGAACAGATGGTCCACTTCTTCGGCACCGAGAAGTCAAGGTCCGTTCTGCCCAGAAACAAGCTGAAGCATGGACCCGTGTGACCACAACACGTTTTATACTGAGCACATTTGTCAGAGTAGCATGACGGTTTCACAAGCAGCGTCCAAGCTCTGTAGAAATGGGGCTCGTAAAAGTGGCCAACAGCCCCAAAAAAAGAAGCCTGTACATTACAGCAAGGCAACGATTTAAAACACATCAAAACAAACCTCCATCGACTTCGGGAACTGAGAGACTGAGGGTTTTAACTGCACCTACGCCGACCTCAGACCAGAGAAAAAGTGGGAAAAAAAAGAAAGAACACAAAGACTTTTGGCTGCGTGTTGCGCTAACGTGCGTCACATTCGCTCGTTTCGGCGCCAGCCCGTAAACCCACGCTGGAGCTCGTCCACGGCGGCAGTGTGGGAGAGGATGAGAGGATGGAAGGACGGATGAATAGAGAGATAGATGAACGAGGAAGAAAGTGAAGGAAGGCAGCTGCCATCAGCCGAGAGACAGAGAGAAGCTAATTAGTTGTTGGGGTCAGGAGAGGGAGGCTACATAAACAGAGGAGCAAAGACTGTGGGGTGTGTGTGTGTGAGTAAGTGGGAGAGAGAGAGAGAGAGAGAGAGAGAGAGAGAGAGAGAGAGAGAGAGAGAGAGAGAAAGAGAGAGAGAGAAAGAG